>JAPYYR010001235.1:0-23238 GCA_030523065.1 Aphidius colemani | reverse complement strand
ATTTTGACTTCCTGGTGATTTTATATTATTTTTTTGTTGATAATGTTTGATCGATATCTAAAAATAACCAAGGCATTCCAAGGTGTTGAAATTTATTTTTGTTCATTTAGCATTCGTTTGTTATTTTGTTTAAATAAATAAAGATTGATTAATTGAATAAAAATGGTAAAGAGACTAGATAATTGATTTAAAAAACAATTTAATAATAAATAAATTGCTGTTAAACTAGGCGAAAGCAACAACTTGTCGTGAGGCAATACAAAAATGGGAAGAAGAAAATGGAAAAGCAGCAAGAGAACAAACTGAAATGATTCTGTCATTTCGTTGGCCACCAATTGACAAAATGGATAATGGATTATCTCTTCTATCAAAAGTCGAGTGGGTTATTAAATAATCAATCTAAATGTTGATCTCGTTGAATAATAAATAATTAATTTTAGAAAACTATCCTTATCAACAAACATGATTGAAAAAATATCTGGTCTTGATTCCCTCAAGAATTTACGAATCATATCATTGGGAAGAAATTATATAAAAACATTCTCAGGACTGGAAGTTGTTGGAGGACATCTAGAAGAGCTTTGGATATCCTACAATTTAATTGAAAAAATAAAAGGAGTAAATGCCTTTAAAGCCCTCAAAGTTCTTTATATGGGAAATAATCTTGTGAAAGATTGGTCAGAGCTTAGCAGACTTCAGGAAATTCCAAACCTCGAAGAGCTCATGTTTATAAATAATCCAATATGTGAAAATTTAGATAACGAATCATGGAGATCTCAGGTTATTCGGAGACTTCCAAAACTTAAAAAACTTGATGGTGTACCAATTGTGTAAGTATCAACTTATTTAACTTATTTCTAATAAAAAATATCCATCAATTTAATTGTCATTATTTTTCTAGACATGCTGAAGAATAATTTAAAACAAAATAAAACAAATAAATTTAATTAATAATATATTTATCAATCAAATATTGAAAAAAAAAAAAAAAACAATTGAAATATTAATTATTTACAATTAAAAAATGTAAATGAAGTTTAATAATTTTCAACTTTCATGTCATTCAAGCCAAGATCTTCATTTTGATCATAATTTCTTATGTAACGTGTTATTTTTAGTCTGTCATCACATCCAGAATCTGCTAGACTTTGAATATAACTGTTGCCAGCTGGATCATCAAGTACAAGTGTAATTGAACGTTTACCATCAAGTATTTCATCAAGAATTTTTGTAAATTTATCTAATCTTTTACCGGCAGATATATCAGCACTATCACCATCAAATGTTGAGCTTGATATTAATTGATCTTTTGTTGCTGTTAATAAACCCTCAACTGTTGTAAATCTACCACCAAGTGCACCAGAACCAACTTCAAAATCTAATTCTGGTATTTCCATAGCACATGTTTCAGATTTTAATACATCACGACTAAAATCTTCTTTGTCATTTATTTTAACTTCAATTTTAATGCCTTCTGGTTCAATACCACTACCACTTTTAACTTCATTTGTTCTGTGTCCACATGTATCACAAACAGTTGCCATTATAACGACTTCTTTAAAATGTGGTATGTTTGTCATTTTCATGTTTGTTGAACATGGATTGTTGCACTCTGGACAATTTGTTGGGAATGTCAATACTTCACCTTCTAGCTCTTCAAGTGTAAATGTACCTGGTGCTATTGGTTTTAATAATTCATCATTGTTTGCTTCAAATACTCCAAGCATTTTATTTTGCTCTTCTGATCTAACAAAGTGACTTATTTTAACGTGATGATCTCTTTGTGGTGAATTTGGATTTTCAACATGACATTCACCAGTTATATCCTCAAATATTATTTTATATGGTTCATCAATGATTTTTAATGCTTTTAATTTTATTATAAATAGATCAATGTCAGCAGCAATGTCAGGATTTTCTTGACGACGTTTTGTTTGATCCTGAATCAAACCAGCTATTACACGATCAATAATTCCCTCGACAGTTGTTACCTCTGTTAAAAATATATAAATTGAATTAATACTTGTTGATTGTTTATTATATTTGTTTGTTTATACCTCCTTTTTGTGATTGTGGTGGTATTTCAAAATCAATACTTGGAATTTTAACACAAGTATAATCAGACTTGACAATTTGACGATTTAAATCATTTTCATTTGTCATTTCAAGCTCAATTTTAATTCCATTTTCATTTATTTTACCACCGTTTTGTATTTCATTATTTTGAAAACCACAATGTTCACAATCAAATGACATAAGAATGACATCCTTGTAGTGTGGTATTTTAGTTAATAATAATTTTGTTGTACCCTGTTATACAAAAGCATTAAAAAACTGTCAGTCAATATTTTGAGTAATATTATTGTTTACATTTTAAACTTACATTTTTTTCACAATTCATACACATGCTTTCAATAACTGTAGCTTCAGCATCAGGATCATCAGCAGTTAGTTCTTGAAATATTGGTTTTTTAACAGATTTAATTTGTTGACTCATTTTTTATTATGATATTGTTTAACGTGGATCCAATGTGATCGAATGATCTAGAATTTTGTAAATTCTCTTTATTGGTTATAATGCTGAATTCAGCTGGATTGCTAGTTGGCAGATCCTAATTTCCTAATTTTGTGTCAACAATTTTTTTATAAAGGTTTGTTTTCACTCAATCATGTGTTGACGACTTGGAAGAAAAAAAAATACACAACACACACACATACACACATATGTTGTTTATAAATAATTGACATTAGAAATGAGCGGGAAATTTTTACAGGTGTGTAGTCAATAAACAACAACAACAACAACAATTAATTTATCCAAGTAGTATCCAATAGGTATAATTTTTAAGAATGAGTAATCTTCTCAAAACAGTGCAAAGCACATTTTCCATGTATGGTTTCATAATAAGAAGGTGAGCAATTAATTAATGATAAACAAAAACATGAATAAACAATAAACAATAATAATAATAATAATATAAATTTCCAGAGACTTGAGTAATTATGTTGTTGGACAATTACAATGTGTTGATGAAGATGAACGAGAAACATGGTTAACAAAAATAACAGATCAATTGACAAGTCTAAATCTTACTGATCCACACATCACCAAGGAACACATTGATCAAGCAATCAGAGAATGCATAAGACCAGATACAAATTTAAATGAAGATGAAAAAGTATTTAATGTCATTTCAATAACTGACATACCAAAAGTAACATATGACATTGTTAGAAAAAAATTTCAACTTGAAAAAGTAAAACCAGATTATTATTCAGATGCTATTTGTAAAACAAATTTATACAAAAATAGATTAAATCTTTTGAAATATAGAACACTTAGACATGAAGCATTTGAACCAAAAAAATTTGGTGAAACAGATGTTGATAAATTTAATCTTGTTCCTGTTGAATATTTATTAACAAATACAAAAAATGGTGAAGTTTATGTTATGGGTTTGTTATCACAACTTGTTGAGAGAAAATATTTTCTAGAAGATCAAGGTGGTGCTGTACAATTGGATCTTAGAAAAGCAATATCCTTTTTAAAACAATTTAAATGATAATTTTATATTTTTTACATGTTAAATATTATTCCTTAATTAAATTTCCATCTATAAGATTTCGAAGCAGGTATTATTACTGAAGGTACTATTGTTATTGTAAATGGAACATATGAAGATGGTATATTGGAAGTTAAAAAAATTGGTTTACCTCCAGCAGAACTATCAGAAGTGTCAAGAGCTCAATTTGGTAATGAAAATACATTTGGTGGATCAAGTAAAATATCATTAAAATTATCAGAAAAATTAAAAAATCATGAAGAAAGTCGTATCTCAGAAATGATGGTAATTTTATCAGATGTTTGGCTTGATGACCCAGTTATTCTTAGTAAATTAAGAATAATATTTGATGGTTATTCTGATGATGCCCCGATAGCATTTATATTGTGTGGTAATTTTTTGTCATTTGCACCAAATGTAACAAGTGCTGATAAACTTAAAGAAGGTTTTGATAAATTGGCTGATATAATAGAAGATTATCCTGATATTAAAAAATATTCAAAATTTGTATTTGTCCCCGGACCACAGGATATATTTGCTCCGAAAATTTTACCAAAAGCTCCATTACCAGAATATCTTTTAGATACATTTATGAAAGCTATACCAGGTACATTTCTTGCTTATAATCCTTGCAGGATTCAATATTGTACAAAAGAAATTGTTGTTTTTCGTGAAGATATGATAGCCAAGTTATCAAGAAACACACTTAAATTTCCTGAAAAAGGACAAATTTATGAGCATGTAAGTTTAGCTTTATGATTATTAATAATTATTTCAATGTAATAAATATTTTATATTTTAGTATGCAAGAACAATGGTCTGTCAATCTCATCTAGCTCCAATGACACTTCCAGTTGTACCAATCTATTGGAAACATGATCATGCACTTCAATTATTTCCAACACCAGATCTCATTGTTGTTGCTGATAGTTCACAATCTTATACAACAAGTTATGCTGATTGTAAAGTCATCAATCCAGGCTCATTCCCTAAAAATAAATTCTCATTTAAAGTATACAAACCTGGTATGGATGAAATTGAAGACTGTCAACTTCCTGATGATACTGATGACTAAATTAAAATTAATAATAAAAGGAAGATAAAAAAATGAATATACTTTTTGGTAAATATTTTTATTTATACCAACATTTTATTGAATTTAAAAAGTTTTTTTTTTTTATAATTTTAAATGAGCTGTGTTATTATTTTTAAATTAAAATTAACATATTGAGGTAAATTGTTTTTTTTTAACTCAAATTTTCATCCAAGTTCATTGGCTTTTTATAAAAATAATAGTTAAAGTACGTGAGATTGGTTTTTTTTCAATTTTGACAGTTTAATTATTTAATTAGAAACGAAGCATTTTTAATTACTAATTTCATTGAGCCCAACAAAATTCATAAAATTAATTATTATTTTAAAAAAATAGAGCTACAGATATATATAGAATTTAATTTTTTTCCTCTCATAATTTTTTTTGTATAAATAAATAGATCGATTAATAAATTTTCTTTCTTTTTTTTTATTCAATTTCATTTATACCTTATTTAATAATTAATCAATACATTCTTTACAGTTTTTTTTCTTCATGAAATTTCGTTCACACATAATTTAAAAAAAAAAAAGAAAAATTAATTTATAATTTTAACTTTGCAAAATATTTAATTAAAAATATAATTCTTTAAGAAAAGTTATTTATCTAAAAAATTCAAGGTAATTTGTATGAAAAAGAATATAAAATATTCATTTTATTTTTTTTAATATCATCATAAATTCTGGCAGACTAATTTTTATTTATAAATTTTAAGATATATTATTTATAATTATAAAAATCATGTGGATTTTTGATAAATATATTTTTCACTTAAATCAACAATTTCCACTAATTTTGCGCCAAAAATTCATTGCACTTGTGGTTTGTTATTATTTAACAGTTTTAAAAATTTGTTGAATATTATTTTCTTTCCTTTTTTTTAATACATACACAATAATACATGAAATCCAGGTGCTCTCATTTACAAATGCCTCATTAATGAAACAGAGAAATTATTATTATAACATGAATATATTTATAAAAAAAAAAATATGAGGATTTATTAGACTCAATTGTCTATTTTAATATTATTATTATTTAATTTAACTATTATTATTGTAATTATTATTTGATTTTATTTGTCCGAGATGGTGGTGTTTTAATAATGTGATTGTCAATTTTTTTTTTCGCCTCATTTTGATATCTTTTACATGCTTGACTTCTTTCTTCAGCATCAAAATACCATAATGTTATGGCATATCTTGTTTCAAACGCTGGTTGTACCTCGTGAGGATTTCTTCTGTCTGACCAGAAAAATAATATTCTATCAAATAAAGGCTCAATATCCGCTACTTGGTCCCGCCAACCTTCCGGAAATATCCTTAATAATCCACCATTTTTCTGTAAATTAAATTATAAATTATTTAAAAAATATTATCAATGATTTCAATTGTTTGTTGATTTAAAAAGATTAAATAAATTACCTTTATATCCCAATTAATGTTTAAATAATAAATAGCTGTTATACATCTTCCATCACGATTTGGATTGTCAACATGTTTGACATAGTGTGATCCATGTCCAGGATAACACGCTACCATTGCCTGTTAAATAAACAAAAAATATAAAATACCAATGGACTTGAAGGTGTAACATGAATCTTTATTGATAAAAAGTCACGTGAGTTAGTGACAACGTCCTCATTGAACTTGACAAATACATAGCAGTGTAATTGTAAAAAATCAGCTAATGAGTGATGACACAGATACTGATATCAGGGCCAAGATATCATAATGATAACAAAATATTTAACTCTTTTAGATACGTTGCACCCGTCACATAAGCATTTTTTTTTTAAATTTCTTTTTCGTTGTTATTTAACAATAAATATGATTCATTTATTCTTATCAAATGGGCATTTTAAATGTAGATATTTTTAGAATCAAATATTTTTAATTCATACCAATGAACGCTTTTATTTATTTTTTAAAATTTTATCACTCGTAGTGATAACCCTGGCAATTCCAAGATTAAAATACGATAAAAAAAATAATAAAATTTTTCATAGAAATATATTTTGTAAAAAAAAGAAAAAAAATTATCAACTTTGTTTTACTTAATTTATATATTCTATTTTTAACAAAGAATATATATATATTTATTTTTTAGATAAAATAAATTTTAATTTATCAAAAAATGTTTTTTCTTTTCCATCAAATAAATACTTGTAAAATATTCAAGTTGACATTTAAAAATAAATGTAAATTAACATCTATTATTTGACAATGTCACTTTGACCCAATAAATAATCTAGAAATTTATTAAACCAACAAAATAAAAAGGAAAAAATCAATTTTAGTAATTTTTTGTTCAACATATTTACGCGTTTCAATGACAAAATAGTTAAAAAAAAATAAGTCTATCATAAAAATAATTAAATAACATGATTTAAAATTGGATTAGCAAAATTATGGGTTAATAACATTAATAATTATACAATAAATCATTGTTGAACATGACATAGAGCTAGTCAATCATCAAATCGATAATTCATCTAAAAAACTCCAATATAAACAAATCAACTTCTAAATAATTGAAATAATTGTTATTATTATTGAATAATTCGTGATTCAAGTTGTAATGGATCATCATCTTAGTGGATTCACATGTAAACTATTTTTAAAATAGACACTGTTAAATTGGCGTGGCAAATATGTCTGGGTTGCATGAGCATTGAACACACTCCAAGCCAAAATAATTCTGTTCCTGGTATTTTTTATTTTCCTACACAATAAACTAAATTAACTATTATTATCTATTTTTTTCTTCATCAATTAATAACTTACTGAGAATATTCAAACAACAAACAGCCGGATGTTAATTAAAACATTTTTAAAATAATAAATTAAATAATATTCTAGAAAATTTCTATTTAAAAATAAAATTATTATTTCTTTTCCATCAACACAACATTGTATCCAATTTAACAAATATTATGATTCAAATATTTATCATTACAACAAAGCCTAATCATTTTTAATTTCTTATCTCAAAAATATATATTTACACATACCAAAAAAATATATAATTTTAACACACTGTAATATTTATTTGTATAACAAAAATGATTCGATTTATTTTTCTATTTTATCTCAACTCAATGCTACTTTGTTTATTGATTTTATAAATTTTTTAAAAATACGTATCACCTTGTTGAAGGTTACACGAAATAATTGTACAATTTATTTATTTATATTTAACAACAATAAATATTTATTTGTCGTTGTTGTTGTTGTTTGGATAATTTTCTAGACTTTTTATTTATTTTTTCGTATATAAAAAGCATTTGTGATAGGTGAAATGCGGAGACGGTGGGAGAAAAAGGCGTACGTGACTCGAAGCACTTGGTGATTTGTGAGTTTTTTTTCTCTACATAATTGGGATAATATATTTTTAAAAACAACATGTGTCGATTAATGATACACTTCATTAAAAAAATATATAAATTAATGAATATTTCATCATTATTTTGTTAATAAAATGATTAAAAACGATTTAATAAATAAAATTTACCTTTGTTCTTCCATTGATTGTATAATTTCCCATTTTTCCATTGTTTTTCATTTTATTTGCTCTCATAATGATAGCATCAACTTGTGATATAAGCATACCAATATTAATACATTGTTTTTCTTTACCATCAATCCAAGTAATTTGATCACCACGAATTGTTTTTAAATCATTAACACTTGCTTTATTTGATACCAATTGTCCATCTTTAAACATACCAGCACTATACATATCAAGTACTTCATTTAACACTGTACAACCTCTATCAATACCAAGAAAATTATCAACAACACAAACACCAAATTCATCCATGTCTTTAATAACATTTCGGCAAATATCATCAATAATAAACTCGTCGATATTTAAACGATTACGATGTAAAAATGGTGGTAAATAATCGTCATCATCATCATCATCGATGCCATCACAATTATCGTCAAATTTTATTTCTGGAAATGTTTTCATTTCGTCGTGATGCTGTTGTAATGATGTGTCAGATACAATTATATTATTTTTATTATTATCTTGTATTGGATTTAACAATTCAGCTCTAGCACCAAGGATTATATCCTCAGAACTTCCCTCAAATATTATTGGTGTTATCCAAGTATTATTTATTTTTAATTTTGATGTTTTTTTGTCTCTATCAATTGATGAATTACCAGTATTATCAATTTTTGATTCTGTAAATTAATTTATTTTATTAATAATAATTTAATAAATATATTTTAATCAAAGTTTTATTATTTCTTACCAGTGTGACGTTGTGAATTAGTCACTGGACTAGATGATGCCTCAATATTTTCCAACTCAGTTGCAATATTATTTTTACTTAAATTAGAAAGTGGATCAACTCTTTTATTAAGATATAATGATGTATTCAATACATTTATCTTGTTATTAATATCACTACATTTTTTAATATCATTCTTTTGTAAATTTAATGATGATGATGATGATGAGGATGATAATAATAACTTTTGTTCACGACAATATTTTTTATGATTTTTCCAGTCTAATTTTTGATGTTCTTTGGTACAATAAACAACTTTTTTACAACGTGAACATCTCAATAAATTATCAACTCTTTTACAAATTACACATTTTTGATTGTCCAAGTCAGACACACCACTAACACTGAGTGACTGCGCAAGACTGACGTTGACTAATGGGACGGACAACGGAGTAGTAGACATTTTTTTTTTAGTTTTTATACACTGAATTGGACGACATCTTTTTATATATCACTATTTTTAATTTAGAAAAAAAAAATAACACGTAAATTAAACTACGTCTTAATTGATTGTTGGAAAATATAATTTTTATTTTCTTTTTTTTTTTTTTGCTCGAAAAATATGTATCTATTGTTGTTATTATTTTTGTTTAAGTTTTTTTAAGGTTTTTATCACTTTTGTGTTGTCAAAGAGACATGATTATTTACCTCAATTCTTCAACAAATTTATTATTAACAATGTAATGTTTTTTAAAATGTGTTGCTTTATAAACACGATAATTATTTTTAATTATTTGCATTGTTGTTTATGTGTTTTGATATTATTTACTTGACGTACGTGTGCAATTCCAAGAAAAATAATTCAGCATTTCTATTAAACGACCTTGCGATTATTTGTCTCTCTCTCTCTTTGATACATTTTTTTTTTTTTTTGTTTTTTTAACCCGTTTACTATATTACGCAGGCGCATTAACTAATTAAAGCTATTATTCACTATTGTTGTTATTTCGAGAGAGGGGAAGAGCGGAATAAGACAGATATTTATTTAACCAGCACTTTTTTTGAAATGTAAATAAACTAAATATTTTTAGTCTAAAAAATTAAATAAATTTATAATTTAATTATTAATCTATCGATTAGTTTTAATAAACAATTAAACAATTAATTGTCAACCATTTATAAATTAATTGAAACTATAAAATAATATAAACAAAAATTTATCAATATTACACGACAAGCAAAAAAAAATTTGTTGTATTTTCTTGTCTATTTGTACTGCTTGATAAAATACCGTTAAAAAATTTCCTAGAATAAATCAAATAAATAATATCAACCAAATAATTATTGACCATTTCAACATCATCATGCTGAACCAAGTAATCTTGAAATAAAAAAACTACAAGTCAATGAAGATAATGAACGAGAATTAAATTTTTTTCTTTTTTTTTTACAACGAAATCATCTGCCTGACAGTATTATCTATTATCTAAGTCATATTTTATTATTATTAATACCCTTGTCTCTTTTTATCACTCTTTCACAGCTACGCCTCAAATAAATGCTAAAATAAAATGAAAAAAAAAAATCATTTCAATAAATTTGCAAGTCATGATTAACATATATATGAGCAATAATTATCCATCCATACAACTATACAAGTGTCCAAGTATACAGCTAAACAGTAAACACATAGAGTGAAGTTCAACTCAACTTGTAATACCCTTCATCAAGGTCTTAGTTGATTTTATATTTTTAACACAACGACACAACATCGGAATAAAACCAACCGGTTATATATTTTATTTTGTTTTTTACTGTTTGAGAAGGTTTGAGTTTGTTGAGTTTGTTGATCATTATCAAACTGGTCATTTTATCTATTTTAAAAGATGACTTTTTGAGACGATATAAGACCGTGGATCGTATTCCAAAGCTTCATTCGTGTTAAAAACTCTGACAAGTATTGATCATATTTATTTAATAATTAACTCAACCAAAACTAAACAAAAAAACATTATTTTATCATTTAAAAATGCAGAGTAAGTATTACATAATAAATAATATTAATATAAACAATATAATTAATATAAATTGTATATTTTTATAGAATTAACAATTGTTTTATTGTCAATTGTGGTGCTGGCATCAGCTGGACCATGTGAAAATGGTAAAGACAGCCATTGCATGTCACAAGACAGCCCATTTAATCAAGACACTGATTGGGAAAAAGCAACAAATATTTATCAATTTCATGCAAAAGATATAATGGGAAATGATGTGTCACTTGACAAATATCGTGACAATGTATTAATTGTTGTTAATGTTGCTAGTGAATGTGGCTTAACTGATAAAAATTACAAACAATTAGTTGAATTGTTTGATAAATATGAAAAAGATGGCTTAAGAATATTAGCATTTCCATGTAATCAATTTAATGGACAAGAACCTGGTACCTCACAACAAATTATGGACTTTGTCAAAGGTTATAAGGTTAGATTTGATATGTTTGAAAAAATTGATGTTAATGGTGATAATGCACATCCACTCTACAAGTGGCTCAAGAGCAAACAAGGTGGTGATCTTTTTGATGCTATCAAATGGAATTTTACTAAATTTATTATCAACAAAAAAGGAGAAGCTATTGAACGTCTTGGACCATTTATTGAGTAATTATTTTATTATTATTTATTCTAATTATTTTATTATTATAAATTATTCATTTGGATTTTTTTTTAGACCAAAAAGTATGGAAACTGCTATTCAAATTTATCTCCAAGGAAAAATGGACCACTAAAATGACAAATAAATTTTTTGTTCTGTCAAAGCAAATACAGTCTCTCTATTTAAACAATAAATAGTTTTCTTTTTTTTTTGTTTTTGTATCGTTTTAAATCATAGATCAAATAAAAATCATTTAAAGTATTTCTACTTAGTATTATTAAATTTATTTTAATTTTACTTGTTAATACATACATTCTGTACAATTTTAATTTCATCTACCCACTCAGGAAGACAATGAAAAAAATAATAATATAAAACTTAAAATATGTAAAATATATAAATGTATTTTTTTTTTTTTTTAAATTTTTAATATTCAAATTGAGAACACTTAGAGAATAATAATAATAACTCGACTTGTAGAAAATGATAATTATTTTTTTCGAAAGAAAAAAAACAAGCTGCCATTATTTCTATAAATATTTCTATAGAAATTTTTTAAATAATTTTTCAGTCACTCAATTAAATGTGCCTTAAAAAAAAAAAAAAAAAATAGCTATTGCACATGAATCCTATTTACAGGCAAACATTTATTCATTAAATTTAAAAGATAAAAAATAATTTGATAAACATAATAATGCATGAAAAATATGACGAGTTGTCATCCAGTAATAAAATTCGTAGCCTCATGTTATAAATGATTATTAAATTTGTTTTTTTTTTTTTTAAATGGCAGTATTAATCAAGAACAATTTGATTTTCCTCAACTTCTTCAATTGTTGACATGATTTGCATATCATGGACGGATTGTTAATATAGTCATATAATTTTATTGATTATTATTTTGAAATAATAATTGACTTATATATTTTGTTATTATTATAAATAAATTAATATCAATGCAATTTATCATGCACTTTCCTTGGCATCGGCGTTGTTTGAATTAATTGTTGACAATTCATGTTCAGTCACTTTGTTGTGTCCATTTGTTATTGTCACTGCATCTTCACAAGTCTTAAATAATAATAAAATATTAATGAATAAATAAATAAACAAATTAACAAGTGCAAGACAAGTCAAAAGGTGTTGAAAATAATGAAATGAATTTAGTTTTAACAACAACAACAACAACAACAACAACAACAACAACAAAAGGAGAGAGAGAAAAGTTTGAAGGAAGAATTAATTACCCATAGTTTCTTGTTGTATTTCTACCTTGTAGGATGGGTTGTCATATGCCGATGTTGTTTTTCTTGGTGATATATCAGCTTTACTACTTGAACGTCTTTTCATAAGCATCATCAACAATATCAATGTTGATAGTATTGATAATGATGCAACAATAGCAACAATAACAAGTGGTCCATAATAATCACCATCATGAATTTGTACTGATGCCAATTTACCCTGTGCACCAATACCAGCAGATAATATTGTACCTGGTTTTGTAACAAAATCTTTGACATTACTTTGTAATGTTTTGCCATTTTTTAAATAAACCATTAGCCATAAACTGTATCTTGTTGCTGGTTTAAGACCAGATATTATTGTTTTTGCTGGCGAATCTCTTTTGGCTATTTTAAATGTACTTGTATCTTCAGTACCTCTATCACTCTTACATATTGCACGATAAATATTAACATAACGATCTTCTGGATATGGTATTCCACTCCATGATATTTCAACTTCTTGACTTTTAACTGTTTTAATATCAAAATCAATTTCAAAAGCCCATGGATTTGTTTCAATTGTTGTTGTAACAAGTATCTAAAAATAAAATAAAAACAATTATTGTTTAGCTGGAGATTTTTTAGTTTTTAATGATATTAACTTACTGTTTTTGGTGTTTTTAATTCAGTTTTTTGTCCTGGAAATGGAATAATTGATATACCAATTTCATATGTTGTACTTGGTGCTAAATTTTCAATGACATATGATGTTATTGCACGATGAATGAGTGGTGTTCTGACAAATGTACTTGCATTTAATAATCTGTATCTTAATTGTACACCATCAATAAATCTTGTTTCATTATCAGAAAATTTACGCCATATCATTTGTATTAAACTTGAATTTGTTTGTTCAACTTGTAATTCAGCATCAGTTAATATTTCTGGTGGTTCATATGTTTTAACAGTATAAATTTGACTACTTGGATGATTTGTAACATCACGAACATTAACAATAACTTTGACTTTGTATATTGTTGCTATTTCAAGATTATCAAGTTCAACTTCCATTTTTTGTGTTGATATTAATTCATCTGGTGGTAAATATAGCTGTGAATTCCATGTTGATGGATCAGTATTTGTTTGATTACTTGTATAACGTAATTCAAAACGTGCTTGAAGACCAATTAATACTGCTGGTACTGTAAATACAACACGAACATTTCTTGGTACAAGTGCTTCAAGTTCTTTAATAACAACTTCATCAGATGTTGATTGTCCAATAACTTGATTTGGAAAACCTTGATTGCCAGATATTGGAAAACCAGGTGGAAAATTATCACGATTTCCTATAAAGAAATTAAACAATTAATATTATTTAAACAAAAAAAAAGCCAAATAAAATTTAAATAATTTATAAAAAATGATAAAATGATATGTGATATTATAATTATTTTTTTTTTTTTTTCAGGAACGAACCTGATTGATTGGGTGTTGGTATTGCAAACGGATGGTTCATATATGTATTTCCATTATTTTCTATCCTAGGTGGTGGTGGAGGTGGCCCGTTTGGATAATTATTATTAATTTGTTGTTGTCTATTTGGATATTGTTGTTGATAAGGGCCTTGTTTTGAACCTTGTTCAACAGCACTAATATGTGCTAATAATTCTTCTAAATGTGATTGGGAATTTTGTATATCTGGTGCATGTATATGATATGTTGTTTGACCATCTTCATTTTCTTGTGCAATTATTTGTGGTTTTTGTTTTTTTGATGGAGATGTTGATGATGGTGATGATGGTGGTGGATTAAAAAAACCATTTGATATTCCATTAATTGGTACATCTTTTTGATTTGATATTTGTTGATGAAATTCATATAAACCTGGATGTCCTTGAGCTGGTGGAAGATCTAACTGTGTTAATCCTGGATGTTGATTATGAAATATATTAAGTAAATCACCTGGTAATATTTCTTGTTCTGGTTTACGTTGATTTTGTTTTATTTTACCAGGTAAACCTGGTTTTATTTTTATATTTTCATCATTATTATATATATCAATTGGTGGTGTTTTTTTCTTTGAATATGATGAACTAATATCTGTATTATCAAAATTATTTGGATCAAATCTTGTTGGTGGTATATTTTCACCATCATTTGGTGAAAATTGTGAAAATCCTGAGTTATCATGTTGTTTATTAAATGGTACATATTGTTGTTCATTATTATTAATCTTTTTAGATGGTGTTGAATGTTTATTTGGATATTTACTTGATGGAACATGTGATCCATCTGATTCTTTGCCATTTGGATAATTTTGATTAATTGGAAATTTATTTGGTGCAATTGGACCAGGGAAAGTTTGAGAATTTATTGGTAATTCTTTATCTTCATTTTCATTTTCATCATCTTCGTCATCATTATTATGATTATTATCAAGTTGTTGTTGCTGTTGTTGATGATGATGATTATTATTACTATTATAATGATCATGAGGTGTTAATTGTTGTTCAATAATTTCTTTATGCTGTTTAAATGGTTCAATTGGTTTTTTCATATCAGTTTTTGATTTTGATTTATCTTTTAATGGTGGTGCCATTTTTTCTGGATTACGTTCAGGTAAATGAAATAATTCTTCAACACTTGATTCAGTTGGTTTGTAATCTGGATTATATGGACCATTATAATTATTTAAATGTTCCATTGGATTATTTGTTATTTCAGATATAATTGGATGTAAATTTGACATGTTATTGTCATTTGATGTTGTTGATGTTGATAATTCTTGTTTATTTATATTCATTTGATGATCAATTGGCATGTTGTTATTTGTATCATTTGCTGTATCAATACTTGGATGAATATTCATGTCATTTAAATGTTGACCGGGATACGCGCTAGTTATGTTTATTCCTGAAAACGTAAAGTAAAGTCCATTGTCACAGGAAGATATTGTCTGTCTTTTTTTCTATTTAACTAAGTATTTTTTTAATTTTTTATTTTAGCTGTTTATATGTCTGATAGTCCATGCATAATATTTACATTAAACGCATCCGTTGACTATACACAACAAGCAACAAAAAAAATATGTTTAAAACATGCATACACACTCAATTTTATTTCTTCAACTACACCTTGTTACTGTTATTATAATTATAAGTACACTACTACTACTATTATTATTTATGTTATTTTACTGATAATTATTCACGTCACGAAATTTTAGAAACGATAAACGAATAAGAAGAATAAAAAAATAAAAAACGGTTTGATGAAAGGGTTTCTTTTTTTTTGTTTTGTTTTGATACAACATCCCAATACCAAATGATAAATAAAATAAACTGACACCATGAATAACTGGTACTTATTAGTAATTAAAGATGCCAGATAAATAAGTGTTATGTATATATTTATAATTTATATAAAATATATGAGGATGAGGATGAGGATGAAGATGAAGATGATAGTAAAAAGAAAATATTACCATTTGTTTTATGAATCTTTCGATCACAAATCCATTCCTTGCAACATTCATGATGTGGAAGTGAAACAAGTACTGCTTGATATGCTGGACAATTAAGTGTTGATGGTGGTAATGCTGTTACTGGTGGACAGGTTGGTGTACAATCAATTTTACCAAATTTACATGAACATGTTGTTTCACATCCAGTTTTATTTTTTGGTATTGTTGACCAATTTTCATATGTTAAACCTTCATATTCACATGATCCATTATTAATACATCTCATTTCCTAATTAAATAATTAAAATTTATTAATATATTAATTTTAGATGTGTTTGTTGATGAATTGATCAATTTTACGTTACCTTTGGACAACAATTTGGTGGCTTAGCTATAAAATCAGGTGGTACTGTTTCCCAATCAAGACAATTTGGATCTAATACATCAAGACCAAATTCACTTGGACATTCTATTGTTGCACATTCAATTTTAGCAGTACTATTACATTCGCAAATTGATATACAGTCGTCATGCCATTGTTCACCAATTTTATATGTTTTACCACGATGATTACATGTGTTTTCATCAAATTTATCATCAATTTTATTTGTCTTTATCACTTCTGCTGGTAAGATGACACGAATTGATGGTCCCGTTCGACCTTCTTTTGTTATTCGCACATGATAACTATGTGTTGGCTCAAGATTTGATAAAATACCATCTGTTAAATTGATAAATTAATTAATTTTTAATTTAATTTTTCTATTTTCATTTACACTTACTGGCGTCAATTTTTCGTTGCATCCAAGTGTGATTGTCTTCTGATACTTCAATAACAGCATCATTTGATAATTCAGATGATAATTTTAATTTAATTGCTGTTGAATTTATAACTTTGACGTCTGTTAAATTAACAGTTAAATCAGATATATTTTCTGATATTATTTCATGCTCACCAAGGCTAACATCACACAGTGTTATTGAACAGCATGAATCCCTTTTAAAATAAAAATATTTAATTTGTTTAAACTGTCTAAATTTTCTACAAGTTTTATATTATAATTTGGCAAAAAAATAAAAAAATACCCTGGATCAGGTACAGCAACACAACGATCATGTTGTTTCATTCCAGTAACTGTTTCATTTGGTGGACATCTTGGCTGGCATTTTAATGTACCACCAGTTTCACAAATACAAATACGTGAACAACCATCTTCAACTCGTTGCCCTCTATTTATTGTTTTATTTTCAAATACACAAGTTTCTTCTGCTTCAGTAGCTATTAAATAATAAATTTATTAAACCTTAATAACATCTGCATTATATTAAACAAAAATAGTACTAAAAAGCAAATTAAATTTACCAGAATCAGAGCATTCAAGAACAGCACAACATCCATCAGTTCCAACAGCAACTTTATGACAAAATGGATCAGTATTGTCATCTCTTTCAGCACGTACATATGGTGACATACATATTGATTCACAACTTTTAATAATTCCATCATCACCACAAATACATTTTTCATCACAACCATGTATTATTCTTTCACCAGGATTGTAAGTTTTATTTCCATCATGACATATAATTGGTGGTAATAATGTTATTGGTAACATTGTTGTTGTTGTTTCGTTATGCTTGACGACAGACTCAACTCCTATTTTTAAATATTCATTATATACATGTAATAAAAATAAAATTAATCTATACAATAAGTGAAAGAGAAACATCAATGCAAAAAATTATACAATAATGTATTTTAGCATTAGAAAGTTGTGCTCTTTTTATTATATAAATTTTTTATTTCAAAATGATTTTTCTACTGACCTTCAGGTTCCTTGTTTTCATCATTATCCATATTGACATCACTGAGATCCGTTATATTTGCTTGTAATGAATTTGTTGGTTCAGATGCTGAGATATTTAGTGCACGTGCACGTGACATAGTTCCATCTTCCATTGCTACTTGACTTGTTGGTGATTCAGTTGTTGTTGTTGATGTTGTTGTTGTTAAGTCAACGATTGGTTCACCATCAAGTAATAACGGTGAATAAACATCTTCATTTGTTGCTTGACTATTATTTTGATGAATACTTAATGTTGGAATTATTAATGTTGATGAATCATTCATTATATCAGCTGGTAACTCAGTTGAAGCTTCATCTACTGGTGGAATTGTTGATGATATTAAATCAACAATTGTTGTCATTGTTTTAATTGTTGTTTCTGGTATTATTGTTGTTTTAATTGGGTCATCTGTTGATAGCATTGAGGGCATTGTTGTTATTGGAATTGTTAATGTTGTTGTTTCATAATTATCTTTATCATCTTTATCTTTTTTTGTTAATTGATATTTTGTCATATTTTTGTATTTATCATTATTTATTGTTGTTTTTTTTTTAATATCTGTATCTTTTGATGGTTTTTGTTGATCAATCATAAGCGTTGAATTTTTAACATCATCATCGTTAATGACCTTGGGAATGATCGCTTCAATTGACAAAACCTCAGGAACTATTCCATCTGGAAAAAATAAATATACCGTATTATTTACTAATCAAAGTTTCACTATTATTATTTCTTTATTTTATCAACAGGATATTGTGATAAGCTTATCATCTAAAAATTGAGGTGACCTTACGGAATGTCCTCAAAAATAAATATATGCAAGTGGAAAATACCAAAGATATATGTAGACTTTTTTATTTTTTATTTTAAAAAATGTTTCTTTTCAATTTAACGCCACGTAAACGAAATTTAACGGTACAATTTTTGGAATCATTTGGTCATGCGTAAGAAGACACGCTATTTAAATTAAATATTTTAAGTTGTCATTTTATTTAAAATGTTTATTGATTTTTTTATTACTATGTATATAGTTTTTTGATATCAAATTGTTGGACTTTACGCTGGCAGCAGAAGACACTGTGCAGTACACGTCATGGTTTTACACTTGCGGTAATGTTAATTGGAAAATTGTGCAGGCATAAAACAGGAAATCCTTTTTCTCTCTTGATAAATTTACAAAAAAAAATATATTGTAAATTTTTTTCATTTTGTCGTTTGTTTACCTTTTTATTACTATAATTTTTGTTTAAATTTTATTGCAATTTTTTAGACAATAATTTTACTATGACCTTTTGTCTTATTAGTTTTTATTGAAAATTGAAATTATTAATATGTCATTTTTAGTTGAGCTGTTTGCTAAAATGTCAACTTGTTTTTTTATGTTTTTTTTTAAAACATATAAATTTAATTTTCATGACTTTTATTTTGAATATTAAAAATAATTTCGATTTGACATTTTTTTTCTAATTTAAATTTCCACTTGTTTGCTTATTTATTATCTAATTGATCAAATAAATTTGTAGCTGTTTAAATAATTTAAAATGGACAATAGAAAATTCATGTAAATAATTTATATTAATATATATAATTAAAAAAATTAATTTAAATTTAAAAAGTACAAGTGAAGCTGTGATTAAGTATTAAATTCCCTTTCGACACTAACGCAGTAAATATCCGTTAAATAATAATACAAAAATAAAATAAAATAGAAAAATAGCCTCGAGCTAAAATTATAAAATAAATAAACAAAATAAATTAATAAATAAAAAGATTCTAATCTATGATGCTGGCAAACTTGGTTCTCAACAAATTCTTCTACTTTTTATTTATTTTTTTCCTCTTTTTTCTTCTCCTCTTTTTATAATATTTAATTTTTTTTTTTTCAAATATTTTATTTTACAACAGTAGGCATTGGTATATACCAGTTGCTGTTTTCTGTTTTGTCTGATTCTCAAGGTTTGTGGTGGTACTGTAAAGGCATATATATAAAAACCCTGCGGTGCGTTGATCTTTTGCAATATAATAGTACTAACTTGTTGGCTATATACAATACACATATACCACAATCATCATCAATAATAAAATTTACATAGTTTTATTCTACAACATGCATGTAGTACTTATTTATCCAGCTAAATATTTTGTTTCATTTTTTATTTGTTTATCAAGCCACATATTAACAACATTATATTTTCTTTTAAAATTAATATCAAATTTATTATTCACTTTATTTTAGTATAAATATATTTATTATTTTATTTTACTATTTGATTTTATTTAAAAAATAATTTTTCATCATTTTATTAATAAAATAACGCTAAAAATAATAATCGAAATTTTTTTTCTACATCGAAAACATTTAGAGAAATTACGAATCGAAATTTCGGCTCATTCGAAATTTCTACGTGTATATATAGAGCTATTTTTTTATTTTTCCATTCATTTCTTTTCGATCGTAAAAAAGAATATTTTGTATTAAAAAAATTCGGAGAATCAATAAATCGAAATTTACGTAATTAAAATTTCTATATAGAAATATTTTTCATTTTATTTATTGAATTATTGGTTTATATTTTAAGCTTTGAATTTTGGATTTAATAAACTGCAGTGATATATTTATCTGCAGAATGAATATAATCCTTTGCGTCCTCCGAAATTCTCTTTTATATTATTTTATTTTTTTTATCATGAAAACAGGTATCATATATATCTTTACCTGCCAACCAACTAGACACCACGAGAATTTATATTTTGTTATTTATTTTTATTATTTTTGCAAGGACAAACTGTGGTTCTAAACTAAATTCCAAACTCCAATTCAAAACCTCTAAACACAGTGTGCATTTCTCAGACATAAAAAGATTAAAAATAAATTAAAAAAAGGTAGGTCGAGGTATCATCATAGCTACAATCAGCTAAATAAAAAGTTTATTATTTTTACTATCATAAGACTTATTTTAGCTGGATTTTTACTATATTAGAATCATTTTGGCTAAATTTCATGACAAGGATATTCGCTCGGTTTGCCATAATGTAAATTAAGAATAAATTTATATACAAAATCAAGAATTGTTTCAAGCCGGAAGTCAATATCTTGCTTGTCTTTTTTTTTTTCTACCTGCGTTAAAATCACCACACTATGACGTCAACCATTCAAATAACCTGATGAAATTATGCAAAAAAAAATAAAATAAAATGATTCGCTTATGTTTATTTTCGACTACATTAATCATGTTTGTGAATGACCAATTTTTATGAGTCTATTGTACCCATGTAAATTCCTTTTTATTATTATTAAATAAAATTATTATAAGAAAAATTTTTAATTTCTCATTGCGGATATAAGGCAAATGGCAATTACAGTACATATTTTATTATAAATTTAATTTATTCCACCCAGTTGAAATAATAATAATATTTTTTTTTATCTAGTTTGATAAAGACTGGTATTTATCTAGCAGCTTGCTCTTATACTCTCATGGTTAATGTGCGTTTGTTCATTTGAGTACATTATATCTAGAATATCCAGCTTCACAATTCACATAACCGGATCGTTACGTTTCATCGATCAGCAGCCAACACTTGGTTGGTTGACCACATAAATTTAAACAGCAACAGCAACAACAACAACAACAACAACATATATTAAATAAAACCAGCTATTTCATGTCACCAAAGTGAACGCAAAAATGCAATTTATATATATTCTCTCTCGTTGATACATAAAAGCTGTATAAAATATATTTTCACTTGAAGAAAGTAACACAATTTTTTTAACAAAATTTTCTTTTATCGAAATTAATTTCTTGTGACAAATATGGCATTGTTCGATGATGGAAATTGAATGTGGCAATAAATAAATAAATATGAAAGTTGCTTTAAATTTTGTTTGAAACATAAATGAATAAATAAATACCAAAGGGATTGTGTAGGTGTTAGGTGTTCTTGCAATGCGAGAATAATAAAGTCAAGTTTATAAATTTATACTGTAATAGAAGGGTTTTTCAAATACACGCTGTGATTTTTTAAATATTATTTCTCATGGGACAACACACGATCGCTACTTCCATCATCATCATCATCATGATTTTTATTTTCCTTTTCTTATTATGTTTTTTTTGTTAAAGATGATGATGATGATGATGATGGTACTTCCTTCTCGCCCTGTTGAACATGTATAATATCAAAGGTATGCCAGCTAGCTTCTTGTATATATAGTTCGACGAGTTTACTGGTCAGTAAGTATCGAGGAATCATACGCTTCGAGGAACAGTCGTGAAGATGCTCATGGTTAGTATCAACTTGTGTATAATCCTCGTGAGGTAGGTGGATATATAAAACTCCAAAAAAAAAATACACAAGTGGATGAAGAAAAAAAGATATAAAAAAATATCTACAGGAGAAAACTTGAAAGAAAAAAATAAAAGAGGAGGATCAGGATGAGATGGAGCAGAAAGAGAAGAAAAAAAAGGGATTCACATATTGAAAAAGGAAAAAATAAAACGGATTTTTAATACTTCTGGAATTCAAGATGAAGAAAAAAATAAAAATTCCAAAGCCCTTTCAATATCTTGATTATACTGCGCGTGTATAGCCAATCACCATAGCGATAATAATTTCCATTTGAAAATGAGGAAGAAATAAAAAATTCGATATTTCTAAACTGATGAAGAATGATGATGATGATGTTGATGATGTTGATGATGTTGATGGTGGTGGTGATGGAATTATAAATTAAACAATTCATGTATACACATACACAATTTCTGACGTTTCTCCATTGTTTAAAATACCGCTTTATTATATATTAATAACAACAATACAATTATTATTCTCATTAGGTCTGATTTCATGAGACACTAACGAGCATTGTACATTTCCGTCAACCAGATTTCATGTCTTTTTTTTATACAAATATATAATTTTATAATAATAAATTGTTGTTATTTTTAATTATCACTTTGATAATTTTTCGCTTGAAATTTTTTTTTATTTATAGAAAAAATATTTCGATTGTAATTTTAATAAATATGGAAATTTACAATAACAGTATTTTTATTGTTTCATTAATTAATTGATGAAATTAATATAATTGTACGTTTGTTAAACAATTTTTGAATGAATAACACTGTGCATTACGT
>JAPYYR010001234.1:0-17414 GCA_030523065.1 Aphidius colemani | reverse complement strand
TCTCAATTTTTAAGGTGTGTTTCGCTATTAGTTCCGAAGAAATAATATAGGTGGCGCTTCCGTAATATCGCCATTAAATACCTCTTCTCCTGTTCTATAACCCTGTTGAAAATCTTAATTTTATCTCAATTCTTTAAGTGTGTTTTGCTATTAGGTAAATTTTTAAAAGAGCGAATACCTCCTTGGTCACTCTATGATCCTGATACAAATCAAAAAAATTTTTGAAAAAAAAAATTAGAAAATTGGGAAATTATAAAATCGAAGAAGTAAATTTTAAATGAGCGAATACCTCCTCGGTCATTCTATGATCCTGATACAAATCGAAAAATTTTCGAAAAAAAAAATTAGAAAATTGGGAAATTATAAAATCGAAGAAGTAAATTTTCAATGAGCAAATACCTCCTCAGTCATTCTATGTTCCTAATAGAAATCGAAAAATTTTCGAAAAAAAAAATTTAGAAAATTGGGAAATTATAAAATCGAAGAATTAAATTTTGAATGAGCGAATACCTCTTCGGTCATTCTATGATCCTGATACAAATCAAAAAATTTTTGAAAAAAAAAATTAGGAAATTATAAAATTTTTTTTCAAAAATTTTTTGATTTGTATCAGTTTTTGCAAATTCTTCGGAAATTTCAATGAAAAATGGCCGATATGTATTAGGAACATTGAATGATCTAGGAGGTATTTGTCATTTTAAATAACAAATTCAAAAAAGTTAGAAATCCTTATAAAACGTTTAATAGTTGAGTTAGCGAAAAAGTAAAGGCCTACGTTTGTAGGAGTATTCAATATATAGTGTCAACACTGTTATTTATTTGTCTTTCTCGTCGGTCGACCGAAGTAACCAAAATAACAGAGTTCAAGCCCATGTTCAGTCATTTTCTCTTCAGAAACATACTTGTATGTTTGCTGACAGATGACGCTTTCTGATCCAACAGATGGCATTCACCCGGAGTTCCGATAGTAGATTTTGTTGAAAGAAAGCACCTATTGACATTTGTAATAATAATAATAACAATAATAAAAAGAGAAAAAAGACGACGCGACGCCAGAAGCCACCAGATTTATCTAATATTATCATTTATTCATACCTGCTGATCATCGGCATATTGAAAAAAAGTAAGAAAATAAAAAATAAATCAATTTTTTATCATTTAAAAATATACTTGCATCAATACTATGATACTTTATTGTTTTAATTAAAAATTATTTATCTTTTTCAATATTTCATTAAAAATTCAAGTTAAGTTAATTTAAAAAAATAATCATCATTATCTATCTTAAATAAGCTGTCGCCTATTCCAGAAACTTCCACAAATATCCATAAGCCATTTTAATTTTTCTCTTTTAATTAATTGTTCAATACTAATTGTAAATTTAATTTTGTTTAATTAAAGATCAAGATGGGTTTACCAAGAGTTTTCTTCGACATGACTGCTGACAATCAACCAAGCGGTCGTATTGTCATTGAGGTAATGAATTACTTATATTTACATCACATATATCTTGACAATTAATTAATAAAAATTAAAAACTTACAGCTCAGAAGTGATGTTGTTCCAAAAACAGTTGAAAATTTCCGTGCATTGTGCACTGGTGAAAAAGGTTTTGGATACAAGGGTAGTTCTTTCCATCGTATCATTCCAAATTTCATGTGCCAAGGTGGTGACTTCACCAATCATGATGGAACTGGTGGAAAATCAATCTATGGACGTAAATTTGAAGGTAAATTTATATATACAACAATTAATTTATCATTAAAATAAATAGTTATTGTCTTAACTTGTAATTTATAATGTTGACATTGTTTTTTAGATGAAAACTTTGAGTTAAAACATACTGGACCTGGTGTCTTGTCAATGGCTAATGCTGGTAAAAATACCAATGGTTCTCAATTTTTCATTACAACAGTTAAAACAAGCTGGTTGGACAATGCTCATGTTGTATTTGGCCAAGTTGTTGAGGGTATGGATGTTGTCAAACAACTCGAAAGTTATGGCTCCCAAAGTGGCAAGACATCAAAAAAAATTGTCATTGCTGACTGTGGACAACTTTCCTAAATTAAAAACAGTTTAATGTTTTAAGAAAAAAAACCTTTTTTTTATTCTACTATATACTTTCCTCTGTTACATTTCAAAAATAATAATAATTATTATTATAATACATGATTTGAATTAAACTTTTGAATGTATTTTTATTTCGAATTAATAAATGTTCATCAATACACAGTTTATATATTGATTCGTGTTCTTTTTTTTTTTTTTTTTAGTAAAAGTGATCTAATATTGGAAAAAATAACATTTATATTAAATTATATATTTCAAATATACTTTGTTTTATTCAGCTTTCAGTCATCAAGAGTAATTATAGAAGTAAATTCTTCATCATGAGCCTGTTGACAAGAATAAAAATATATTCATTTTATTTCAAAAAGCTAAATAATAATTTTGTTGTTCACAAAATCTCGTCTTACCTCATCAATATGATCAACATCTTCTAGAATAATTGCATTTTGAGGAATTTCAGTATCATCAATATAAGCAATAGAAATATCAGAAGAAGTCTAAAAATTAAATAGAAAAAAGAATTAATTTAAAGACAAATTAATAAAATAAATAATGTATCAACTTACACCGCACATTGAATAATCATTTCCATCATTAGTTATTTCATTTATAACAATAATTTCATTTTCAGTTTGTTTATTATTATTATTGTTATTCTTATTGTCGATATTTTGTTGATTTTTTTTTTTATTTTTATTAAAATGTTGTAATCTTCTCCATATTGTTGTTTTTGGTATACCATATTTTATTGAAGCAGCAGCTTGTGATAATTTATCATTTGTACATGCAAAAACAGCTTCTTCAAGTCGAGATTTTTTATATGCTTCATTAGCTGTTTGTCTTTTTTTCCAATATGAACTTGGTAATTTTCCTTGATCAATAAGTCTTGCTTTATCTCTAAATAATGTTGTTTTTGGTATTTTAAATTCAAGTGATACTTTTGTTAAATTTTCACCTCTTTCTAATGCTTTAATAGCAGCTTTTCTTTTTTCTGAAGCATATGGTTTTTTATAATCAGTTCTAATAATATGATAACCATCTTTTCGTATTCTTCTCCATAATACTGTTTTTGGTATTCTAAATGTATCAGATGCATTTTGTAATGATGAACCTTTTAATACAGCTGATATTGCACCATTCATACATTCTGCTGAATATTCATTCCTTGATGCATTCAATGGTATGTGCATTGTTTTAGCACGCATATATAATGTTGAACGAGGTATACTATTTTTAGTTGATGCTTCAACTAATGATATACCATTTTTTAAATCATTCAATGCTGATTCTAACATTTCTTCACTGTAATCACGTTTTATATGCTCTTTTCTACGTTTTTTATTATTATTGACTGTATCACTATTTAATTGTATTTCATTTGTTACATCTTCATGCTCTTGTTCATTATCATTTATTTCATTATAATTATCAGTATCATTATTATCATTATTATCATTATTATCATTAATCTCACTATGTATATTAAATGTTTCATCTAATATTTCTTCATTATCTGATGGTATAAATTCAGCCAATGCTTCTTGAGAATCATCAGATATATCCTTTGTAATAGACGTTGTGGTATCAGCAACAACATCATCATCATCAATTTCATCAAGCTAAAAAAACAAAAAGCCAGTTAATTAATGATATCAATATTTATATAAATTAATTATCAAACTTACTCTAATTGAGAGATCAAGTTGAAATAAAAATACAGCTTCTTGAAAACTTTTAAGATCACTTGGAAGTTTTCCAGAATAACACCAATCAATTATAAGCCTGACATCATGAGCACTGATACCACATATTATTATTGTTGGATTATCATCTTTAGCATCACTTAATAATTCCTAATAATTTGATAACATATTATTAAATAATTAACTTATCAATTAGATAATAAATAAATTAAAAATAATCATAATTTGATAAAAAAAAAAACATGATTTGTTTATCAACATACTCGAAATAATGTACTACATGAACAAAGTACAATACGATGTGCATAAATATGTTCACCATCAACAACCAGTGTTACATCAACCATTGAATTTTCTTTGAACAATTGTGATGCCACTGATAACATATAATCATTATGATCAGGCCATTTTACCAAATAACAATTATCTATGTTTTCTTGTTGTTGTTGTTGTTGTTGTGGTTGTTGATTTTCGGGTGTAGCCATGTTGTTTCAATTTCGTTTCTTTTCTCCAGTTATAAACGTCAAAAAAAAATATGCACTGATATGCTGATAATAATAATCGAAATAGATTTTAGATACTTTAGGAACTTGGAATAGGAATCTCTCTCTAAATTTTGGCCTCCATCTTTGTTACTTATTAATTGTAGTTCGAGATTAGTAGCGCTATTAACACATCAGTCATCTACTTTATCGAGCGTAATTAATAAAACAAAAATAAATTAAAAATTCATAAACGATTAAAATAACAACAATATATGTATAAATACAAATAATAATAAATATAAAGCAGACGATCCGGTTACTCATTATCAAAACTTGAATATTATTTTATCATTGAGAAAAATTCCACTCGAATGAGATAAACAATTTGTTAATAAAATTAAAGCATTAAAGCATACTCATTAATTCATTTTGTATTACATAAAAATGAAAACTTTAATAATATTTTGTTTAATTATTATTTGTAATTTTGATGGTATATTTGGATGGCGTACATTTTTACGTGGAAGAAGTAAGAATGGTAATATTGGTGCTCCAATTTTATCTAAAGAATATAAGCTACCAGAAGATATGTGGTTTCAACAAAATTTAGATCATTTTGATCCAACAAATATGCAAACATGGCAACAGGTAATAAAATTTTTAAAACAAGTTTTTAAATTTAAATTAAACTATTTAATATTTTTATATCTAGAGATACTTTAAAAATGCTGAAAATTACAAACATGGTGGACCAATTTTCTTGATGATTGGTGGTGAAGGTGAAGCTAGTGCTAAATGGATGCTGGAGGGCCAATGGATTGAATATGCTAAACAGTATCAAGCAATGTGTTTTCAATTGGAGCATAGATATTATGGCAAAAGCCATCCAACTGCGTGAGTTAATGATAACAACAATAATTAATTTGTATTATTCATCATAATCCTGTTTCATCTATTAATTTGTTTTTAGTGACTTGAGTGTTAAAAATCTCAAGTATTTATCTTCAGAACAAGCACTTGCTGATTTGGCTTATTTTATAACTGGAATGACACATTTAAATCAAATACCAAAAGACACCAAATGGATTGTATTTGGGGGTTCTTATCCTGGCTCACTTGCTGCCTGGATGAGAATGAAATATCCACATTTAGTTCATGGTGCTGTATCTACAAGTGGTCCGCTTCTAGCTCAAATTGATTTCCAACAGTATTACGTTGTTGTTGAGGATTCATTGAGAACACATTCACAAGCATGTATTGATACAATTATCAATGCAACCCAACAAATTGATGTTATGTTACATCATAAAATTGGACAACAAAGCTTGAGTGATAAATTCAAGTAAGTGTAAAAATAATTCGTCCTTTTTTAGTTATGTTGACTTGACGTTATAATAATAATTCCTTTTTATTTATTTATATTTTCAAGATTATGTGATAAAATTGATGCAGCTCATACAAAGAAAAAAGACATATCAAATCTTTATGAAACACTTGCTGGTAATTTTGCTGAAGTTGTTCAGTATAACAAAGATAATCGTAACACTTCAAAAACATCAAATATCACAATTGATACAGTATGTGATATTTTAACTAATAATAAAAATGGAATAAGTGTTGATAGATTAGCAGAAGTATCAAACTTGATATTATCAGCAAATAATGAGACATGTTTAGATTATAAATATTCAAAAATGATTGATGAATTAAAAAATGTATCATGGAAATCTGAAATGGCTGATGGTGGACGTCAATGGACATATCAAACATGTACTGAATTTGGATTTTTTCAAACATCAACAGCACGTCCAAAATTATTCAGTGAAAAATTTCCAGCTGATTTTTTTATACAACAATGTGTTGATATATTTGGACCACTTTATAGTATACACCTTCTTGAAAATGCCATTGAAAGAACAAATACATTGTATGGTGAATTGCATATTAAAACATCAAATACTGTATTTGTTCATGGTTCAATTGATCCATGGCATGCACTTGGAATAATAACATCATCAAATCCACAAGCACCAGCTATTTATATTAATGGTACTGCTCATTGTGCAAATATGTATCCAGCAAGTAAAAAAGATCCTCAAGAGTTAATCAAAGCACGAGAAGTAGTTGGACAATTGATTGGCCAATGGTTAAAACAATAATCCTTTTTTTTTTTTATTAAATATTTTTTCTTCTATTCATTTTTCTTTTTCAAATAATTTTTTTTTATATATATTCAAATAATCATAGTTTTAATATTCATTATTATCAATATTCATATGTTAATTAAATATAAAAATTAAAAAATAATAATCATAATTGTCATTATCGTCAGAAGCCAAGCAAATTTAATTTTTTTTATTTTTAAAATTAATAGTGATTAATTACCCAAGTGATCCATGATTTATATAACCAAGTTTTGGTGAATACTGATGTTGTTGGTCCAACATTCGTATCTTGAGCAGAGGTGATAACACCAATTATTTCATTATTGTAAACAACTGGTCCACCGCTATCACCCTTTTAATTAATTAATTAATTATTAAATATTTATCTGATTATTGATGATGAATTTATACAACTTACTTGTGTAACACCTCCTATTCCATGAGGTGTAACACCACAAAAATGTGATGAATCAATTTCTAAAGGATATACTTCTTGGCATTTTTTATCACTTATTATTTTTAGAAAAATATATTTCAAATATTGTGATGGAATATCTGTCTTTAGATTTATTACACCCCATCCGCCGATCATTACTTGTTTACCATGAGGAATAAAATCAGTGCTTGGCAAAGAAATTGGACGTTGATATAAAGTAAATTCAATAGGATCAGCAAGCTTAAAAAAAATATATAATTCAAGTTGTTATTTGAAAAGTAAAATAAGTGTAATGTATACTCAAATATTAATTTTAAATTCATACGTACTTTTAATATTGCAATATCATCATTAAGGTATCTGGGTGGATCATATTTGTCAAATAAAATAATCAAAGCAACATCGTGAATTTGACCATTCACTATATCTAACAAATTATTTGTACCACTTAACACTGATACGTCTGGTTCGATAATATTTTTTTTTATACAAACGCAATGAGCTGATGTGAGAATATGTTCACGTGTTAAAATACTACCACCGCAACTGCCGAAATGTGGAGTTCCAACTGATACAAGATATGGAAAATCATTTTCAGTTACAAAATTACCATCAAATATTTTATTTGGCAATTTTCCATGTACCACTGAATAAAAACAAACAATAACAATTAATTATAAAAATAAATAAACAAAGAAAGACATTAAGACTTACCAGTTATCAATATTAAAATACAAACTATAACACGTGGCATTTTTATTTTATTCAATTATCAAATAAAATTTTTAAAACGAAACAAAAAAATGTACGAGCTATTTTTTATCTTCTCTTATATCATCTGATTGATATAATTTTGTATCATAAATTTTTTTCATACAACATTTTCTTATCTATAAAATAAACGCTCTTTGAATTTTTTTTTTGATTTCCTAATAATTAGAGGATGACGTGTATGTAAAGAATAAACCAATATTTACATATTAGATAAAATAAAAATTAAAAAAACTTAGAATTTATATTCTTTTTTATTCACGAACCGAGTCAGTGTCATTACCCCTAACATGATAAATAAATGATTAGATTAAGTTTTTTTTTATACAAAATTTAAATGATTAAATTCATCAAATGACAATAATTTCTTATTTTTAATTATATGGCTAAACCAAGTTAATGAAAGCCTTGGTATTCTTGTATAGTTTGAGTCAGTAAAATTAACATAAACAATTCCATAACGTTCACTGAAAAAATAAAATGAAAAATACTTATAAATTTTTTAATTTGTATAATTTTTTTTTAATTCGTATATACCTGTAGCCTCGTGACCATTCAAAATTATCCATCAAACTCCAAACAGTATATGCCTTGACATTGCAACCATCACGATTAACAGCTAGAAGAACTTCTTTCATGTAACGATAATGAAAATTTATTCTATCAATATCATTAATATTTGATTCATTTCCATATCCTGCACGTCCATTTTCCAAAATGTAAACAGGTGGATTGTTGTAATCATTTTTTATTTTTCTCAATACTTCACCGATTCCTTCAGGCACAACCTTTAACATGTATTATTATTTTTTTTTAATTGCAATTGTGTAGCTAAAATTAATCATACAATAGTCTTTTTGCTTTTTTTATATTTTTTTCTCAGTCAAGAAGATTGTTTTAATTTTATTTAAAAATTATAATCTTACTTGTTTTCCACTCGATCCGGTTGTTTCCCATGTCTCATTGATTAACTGCACAACTCCTGAATCAGCTTGAATATTTCTTTCCATATTTTTTGTCATCCTTGTAACGTAATGATTTAGTCCAAAATAATCAAATGTTCCTCTGTAATTAATTTTTTTTTTTAATATTTAAATGAGTTAAGAGATTGATCATGTAAATAATTAAATTAAATGAGGCTTTAAGAAGAAAAATAAAAAACAATTTAGTACTTGATATAGTCAATCCAGTAGGGTGAAAATTCAGGGAGTCTTGAACGTAAATAACCTTGTGATTTGCTCCTTTCAAAAATTTTTTGTTTCATAATACTTGGATAATCTCCATTCTTAGAATATACTGGATGTGAAAACCAATCACAATCAAATCCATGTGCAATTTTAGAACTCTCAATTTCATTATCATTAATAGGAATATAATGATTACAATTTAAAACAAAACTAATTTTTCCATTTTGTATTTTACGAAATTCTTCATCGTAAATTCGATAAGCTCGAGCATGAGCTTTCAAGACATTATGCCCACATATATACATACCAATATCCAATAATTTTATACCTGTAATAATAATTCTGTATTAATATATTATTTTATTAATTTAATTATATATTATACCTGGAGCAAATTCTCCCAAATCATAAGTATTTTCACAGAGAACTGATGGCTCATTTATTGTGGACCAAAATTTTACTCGAGAGCCAAATTCTTGAAAAACAATTCTTGCATAATCACCAAAATAATCGACAATTAATTCATTTGTCCATCCTCCCATTTTTTCAATGACATCAGGAATATCAAAATGATTTATCGTAACAAAAGGCTCAATTCCTTGTGCATGTAATTCATCTAGAACATTTTTATAATATTGTATTCCTTCTTGACTTTTTTTATTAGCAAATCCAGTTGGTAAAATTCGTGACCAACTTAGTGATAATCGAAGATGATTAAGCTTAGATAAAAAAAATAATAATAATTTAATATAATCAATATATACTTTATAATATCTTTAAAAATAATATCAAAAAAAAATGTCACTATTTACTTACGTTGGCATTTTTTATTATTTGAATATCTTCTTTATATTTGTGATAAAAATCACATGCAGTATTTCCATTGGCACCATTGACAATTAAATGACTTTTTGAATTAGTAAATTCATCCCAATTACTTTTACCTTTATCTATAAAAATAATGAATAATAAATAAATAAATTATTGCTAAAATAAAATATCAAACTTACCGCTAATATTCCATCCTCCTTCAATTTGATATGCTGATGTTGCAGCACCAATTTTAAATCCATCAGGAATTTTTTCGTAATTACTAAAAATTAAATTACTATTAAATTTAATTCAATTATTATTAAATTTAACACTATATGTAAATTAGTTATTACCTCGCTTTAATTATTTGACCTTTTGTAATAAAAAAAAATAATAAAATTATCATCAAGTACTGCAACAAATGAAGCTTCATTTTTTTTGTTTAATATCTTTCAAGTTCCTCAATTTTTATATCAAAACAGCTAGGTCGAATTTTTAAATGTCATTGAAAAAAAATGATAAGATTATTTATTTATCATATGACGTAAATAAAATAATAATTAATCTTTTTAACTAATCAATTATTAATTCAATGAATTTATAAAAAATACACAATCAGTAATATACATATTTAAAAAAAAAATAAATTAATAAAATAAATTGATATATTATAATTTCAATATTCAAATATTTAATAAATTTCAATTATACATAAGTAATATCTAATAATTATTAAAATTAATAATTAATGCTTTTCAATAATTGCATTAATCCAATCAATGTAAACATAAACTTTTGTAAAAATTGCAAATGAAAGTCCATCATCCTCATCATTACTAGAGTCGACAATTCCAATAATTTTATTATCATAAATAACTGGGCCACCACTGTCTCCCTTTTAAGAAAAAAATTAATTAATTATTAAATTCAATTATTTGTTTTATTATTTTTTAAATGTAAATGTGTATATAATTACCATCCCAATACCAGCTCCACTTTTTTCAGCACAGAAAAATGTTGCATCAATTTCTCCAGGATAAATTTGTCGACATCTTTCAGATGTCATTATTTTCATTGTAATTTTATTAAGATGACGTGAATAATCCCGAGACAAAGTAGATGTAACACCCCAGCCAGCTGTTTCAATTTTTTCTTCAACAGGTATGTGGCTATTTGTTGGCAGAGCTATTGGTTGTCGTAATGATGAAAAAACCATTGGATCTTCAAGCTATTGAAATTAAATATTTTTATAATAAAGTAAAATTTGTGAGTGTATTTATTATTAATAAATTAAGACCTCTAAAATGCAAATATCAAACATGAAACTTGAAGGTCTAAATCGATCATGATAATATATCATTGCAACTTGATGAATTATTCCATTTCTTCTACCAAGTAAATCACTGGCACCACTCATTACTTGAACTGTTGTTTCAACAACATTATGTTGTTGAACAACACAATGTGCCGATGTAAGAATATGTATTTTATTCAAAATACTTCCGCCACATGTTTCGAAATCAGGTGTACCGATAGCAACAATCCATGGAAATTCATCCATTTTAATTTGATCACCTCCGATAATTTTTTTTGGATTATTACTAAAGACACCTGAAAATTATTAATTTAAATAAATATATATATATAATAATTAATATCTTTTTTTTGCTTTATAAAAACTTACTAGTAATAAAAATTGTTAAAGATAATAATATCACAAATATCTTCATGATCGTTTGAATAGTGTCTAAATTATACTGTAATTTTTTTTTTAATTAAAATTTTTATTTTATATTCTTCTTTTTGAGATGACATGTATTAGTTTCATCACTTTTAACAGCATTATTTTAAAGTGAGATTTATAAAACTACAATGCTTATCATCAAGAACAAATAAAACTAGATACACATAAAATATTTGAAAATATATATTTTTTTTTATTCGTTTGACATTGTTTGAAATGATAAATTTTTAAAATAAAAAGGATTGATAGCATTTTTTTTTCTCTTAACAATAAATTTTAAATTTATTATTCCAAGACAAAGATATTTATTATTTATATTTTAACATAACATTCTTGATCCAAGGAACAAAAGAATAAACATTTTGAAAAATTGGTGGAAATTCTGGTGAGCCTCCTTGGACGATTCCAATAACTTGTCCATTATGGACAAGTGGACTACCACTATCACCCTAAAAAAAATTCCTTGATAGATTAAAAAAAAAAATACTTTAACATTTAAAATACAAAATAATATTATCATATTGTAAACTACCTCTACAAGGCTTTGCCGATCGTTTCTATATGCACAAAAATGTGTATCACTAATTTCATTGACATAAATACTTTGACAAAAGTCATTACTAACAACATACATTTCAAGTTTATGAAAATATTTATTTAATTGTCGTTCAATATCTTTTATTCTTGTTTTACCCCATCCAACTAATATTGCTTCAGTGCCAATATTTACATTGTTCGTTGGCAAAGCAATTGGTTGTCGAAATGCAGAAAAAATAATTGGCTTTTCTAGCTAAAACAAAAGAATATTAATTTAAATAAAATAAATTATTTTAATTTTTTATAATAATTGTAATAATAAACAACCACAAAAATTGCTAAGTCATTTTTCCAAGATACTTCAATATCGAATTCAGGATGAATAATAACTAAAATTATTTCATGATATTCTCCTGCAAATAGATCGTCTAAATTATTACTTCCACTTATAATGCTGACATCTTGCTCAATCATATTTTTAGTTAATGTCAAACAATGAGCTGCTGATAAAATATGATATAATCCAAGTATAACGCCTCCGCAATGATGTACACCTTTTTTTTGTAATGATACTTGATATGGAAATTGCCGAATATCAGCAATAATACCATTTTCAAGTTTTTTTGGCAATTTACATTGGCAAACTGTAATAATAAAATAATATAATTATAAAAATTAAAGTCATAAAAATAAATACTTACTTTTGATTATTAAAAATAATAAAACAAATAATTTTATTAAATTATTCATTATTAAATTTTTTAAATTATGTCAAAATTAAAATAACAAAAAAATTAAAATAATAAAAAAATTAACTAGAATGATCATCAACAACTAACTGTAATAAATCCATTTTCATTTCTGAAAAAAATTAAGTACCTGGAAGTAAACCAAATAAATATTTATTCAATAACACGTAAGCGTTTTTTTTTTTTGTAAAAAAGGTTGACAAATTTATTAGTATTCTGATTAATTTAGTATCTTTATTTTTATTTTTTTTTTTTTTTTTTTTTTAATATCAATATTCAGTAGTTTTCCACAATATTTTTGATAAAATCCAAGTAAGGATGTACAAGTGTAAAAACTGGAATAGTTGTATCAAATGCACTCTCCAATGATCCACCAACAATTCCAATAATTTCATTATTGTAAATTAAACCACCACCACTGTCACCCTAAGGAGAATAAGAATAAATTAAAAAGATATGAAAGATATTTTTAAAAATAATTTTTACCTCAGCAGAGCCTCGTCTATCAGGAAGCTCAGTAGTACAAATTAAATTTTCAAATGAACCAGGAAATTTATGCACACAATCATTTTTTTCTAAATAAATAAGACTTATTGACTGGAGATATTTTGATAAAGAAGGTAAGTTTCTATCAAAATTACCCCAGCCCGAAAATGTAAAAATAAAAACGTCAAATGGGTTACTTGGTTGAAATTTTTGAAACGGCAATGATATTGGTCTCTGGATTTCAGAAAATATTATAGGGCCTTCAACCTGTCAAATAAAGTTATATTAAATTAAATTTTCATGGTTTATCTTGATAGAGCATTATCTATTTTTTTTTTTAAAACTTACTTTTAACAAAGCTATGTCATGTCTTTCCACTACGACATTCGAAAAACTTGGATGAACAAATATTAAAATGACCTCGTAAGTTCGACCATTATGTTCATCATTGAGTTTATTTGTTCCAGTTTTAACAAATATATTTATTTCAGCCATATTATATGAATATGATACACAGTGTGCTGCGGTGATAACAAAGTTATCACTAATTATACTTCCACCGCAAAAATGACCATTGGCATCTTGCAGTGATGCTTGCCATGGAGCTTCCTCTATTGATATTACTCTACCACCAACAATTTTATCTGGCTTTTTTCCTTCTTTTAATTAAAAAATAAAAATTTTATTATTAGTATTTTATTAAAAACTTCAATTGACAAATGCTTACCAGAAATGAAAAAGTATAATTGTAATACAATTAAAATTAAAGTAATGTACATTATCATGCTTATATTCTGAAAAAAGCTTTACACTAAAAAAGATTGATTTATATAATGATTTTAAAAAAAAACAGAGTATAATTCAGAGTATAATTTTAAACTGATATTTTTAAATAAAATTTTATTTTTTTTATCACATGTATTTTATTATTTACACCAAATTTTTTAATTTTAACGAATTAAATTTTAATTTATGTTAGACAACAAAGCTAGACAATAAATTATTTTTTTTTCTTGATAAGTTATCAAGAAAAAAATGATAACCAAATAATTTTGAGAATTTAAAAATTTTAACATCGAAATTTATTTACACAAAATTTATTTATTATCACGAAATATGATTTTTTTTTAAATTAAAGAAAAAAAAGAATAGATTTAATTGAACTGAAAAATTATTAATTTACTCATTTGATATTATAATGTTTATTATATGTAGTTTTTTTTAAATTGATATATAAATTTCTTTGTTTATCAATATCTTTTAATAGTTGCTTTGATCCAATTCATATAAGAATAAATATTGGTAAATATTGGAATAGTTTGATTAGTCACATCATTTTTGAAGCTAGAAGTGCTAATTGCAATCATCACATCATCAACAATCAAACCACCTCCGCTGTCACCCTGTAATAATAATCAAATAAATTTCTACTTATATGTATTGCAAAATAATTATATTCAATACGTACTAATGATGGGCCTTTTTTATCAGTAAACATAGTCATACACATCAAGTCTTTGACATCTGAAAAAATTGCCTCACATCCATCATTATTGTTATAAGTCAATGATATTTTTTGAAGATATAAAGACTCATCGAAACTTTCATCATTAAAAATGAATTCTCCCCAGCCATAGAAATTTGTTGAAAAATGTTTTTTCAATTGAAAATTATCAGCTGGCAAGGCAATGTTGTGTTGAGTATTTGAAAAAAAAATTGGACCAGCTATCTAAAATTTTCGTAAAATAATTTATGAATATGCTAATTTATTTTGACAAATAAATAATTAAAATACTGTAATAATTGCAAGATCATTTCTCCAAAATATTTCATCTTTGTAAAGTGGATGAACAATGATAATGACGGCTTCGAATAATTGACTTGTCGGATCATCCAAAAAGTTAATTCCACTTTTAATACTAATGCTTGTTTCAATTATTCTGTGTTTTAATAAAACACAATGTGCAGCGGTCAATATGTGGGTTGGAGATATTATATTTCCAGAACAAACGTGACCATTTAAATTTTGTACGGATACAAGCCATCCATGTGGATCTTCATCAATCGTTCGCTCTCCACCGATAATTTTTTTTGACAATTTACAATGTCCAATCTCTAGAAAAATGTTTTTAGATATAATTAATAATAGTAATTAGACAATAAGATTTTTTAAAGTCATTAATCTACTTACTTGAAATTAAAACAATTACAAGAAAACATTTTAAATTATTATTAATTATCATTATTGCCATCAGCTTTTTTTTTTTCTTCAAGTTTGAGCAAGAAGATTGCCCAATCATTTGAGTTTAAATTAGTTTATATGTACATATATATTTTTTTATCTCATCAAAATTTGATTGTAGACTTAGCCGATAAACGAATATCATAATTTATCTGATTTTTTTTTTTTTTTTATAACAATGTCATGTAGAATTAAAAGATTACATCAAGGAGATTTAAAAAAAAATTTTTTTCTGTAATTTATACTTTTATTTACATAAATGATTTTTATATTAATTTGAGGCAGCTTGGTTTTTTGTTGTCTTGTATTAATGTATTCTATTAATGTGATAAAATAATAAATTTAATAATAGTTTTTAAATTGATTATTAGTATCTTTTTATGGTTTTTTCAATCCAAGTTTTGTAAGCAAGCACAGAAGTGTGAACAACTGGGTATCCAATATGATTACCTGATGGTCCAGTAGAAACGATACCGATTAGTTTATCACGATAAATTAATCCACTTCCAGAGTCACCCTGTGATTCATAATAATTAATAATATATTTTAAATTAACAAAAAAGTTAATGATAATAAAAATATAAATTAATTAATAACTCACATGAGAAAGGGTTCGTTCATCTTGTCGTTGAGTACAAATTTGTTTTGATAAGTCAATTTCACTTCCATAACATCGTTGACATTCATTACTATCAATTATTGACATATCAAGTTTTTTTAAATAACGACTATTAGCACCAATTCCATTAGTCTCAAAACCCCACCCGGCTATTGTCACAATAGTATTCACTGGAAGCTCATCAGTAGCCAACAAAATTGGCCGTTGTAAATTTGATATTTTTATTGGTTCTGCCAACTAAAAAAGTAATATAATTGTTACAGATTATTTTCGATAATTGAATCAAGACTACATTGAGTGAAAAATTTATTTCTATACGTACTGTGCAAATTGCAATATCATTTTCAAAGGTTTTAGTATCATACTCTGGATGTACAACGATGATTATAACTTCGTGAGTTAGACCTTCACGAAAATCATGTTGATCATTGGTACCACTCAATATGTTTATGTCAATGTCAATAATATTTTTTTCATTTGAAACACAATGTGCAGCTGTGAGAATATGAGTTTCATCAATAATAGAACCTCCGCAACTATGTAAACCTACAAAATATTATTCATTATTATTTTAATAATCAATTTGTTCAACAATAATTATAATTACCTGATGATTGAACAGACACAGTACTTGGAAATTCTTCAATGCTCGAAGTATTACCACCAATAATTTTATCTGGAAATTTACAGTATCCATCTACAAAGAAATAAATATAAATATCTAATTAATAAACGGTATCACAACAATTTTAAAAATAATATTAATTTATTTTTACGTACTTGAAAACAATAAACTGAAAATGTATAACAATTCGATAACGACACTCTTCATTGTAGTCTTTTTATAAAATGAAGATAAAAAATTATTGACCTAATTTTTTACTCTTTTCTGAGCTACCTCAATAAATTTTTTATCTGGAAAAAAAAAAAAAAAATAAAGATTGAGTAATTGTTTATTCATTATTTTCAATGCCATCATCTTCTTTCTTTGTGTTCTTATTTAATTCATTATCAAGTCTTATGTAATAAACATTGATTTGTTAAACACTTATTTTTATTATACTTTTTTTTTTTTGTTTTAATTACATCATCATACATATTGTTTACATATATATATTAATTTATTATTGATAAACATAGTGTAGCTAAATTAAATTAATAAAATTTTGTGTTACAACAAAATTTGTTGGGTTGACAACAATAGCATCAATAACATCTGAATTATCAACAAATAAAAAATTATTGCCTCTAATGGCACTACAAAATAATATTATTTGTTTATAAATTTTTATAAATCATCAATGGACAACATCAGCCTTTCCTTTTGTGACTTAATATTTACTTCACGTCTCAAGGTGAGGCCAAGGTGTTCATTGCGATATTTCTTTTTTTTTTTTTTTTTTTTTT
>JAPYYR010001233.1:0-20734 GCA_030523065.1 Aphidius colemani | reverse complement strand
GAATGGAAAAAATCCAAAATTAGTTTTATCTAAATTTTTTTTATTCATGCAGTGACTGTGGTAGTTTGTTTTAGTTTTCTGTGATACACAGTGTAAAAAATACATAGAATATTATATAGCTCAAGTTTGTGGTAAAATTTTCTTCTGATTTGATGCGATACTTCACCGTTTTTTTTCCCGAAATTTCACTGTTTTCACTTTTCCTCTGATCAGAAACGAGAATACATTGAGATGAAAAACTCTCTGATTCTATATTAGTTCCTACTTAAGGTACTACCAAGCTATCGAAGATCTGCATCGAGTCATTTCATATCAAGTATTTCAAGACACTCGATAAACCTAGGTTCATAAAGCTTCTGTTCCAGCATATTTATACAAAATTTGATTGAGAGCTGTCGCCAACGACCATATCGCCTTGAATACACCAGTTCTCGTCCGATCACTGAAGTTAAGCAAGGCTGAGCGTGGTTAGTACTTGGATGGGTGACCGCTTGGGAACACCACGTGCCGTTGGCATACTTTTTGCTGTTTCGTTTCATTTTTTATGAAAATGTTTTTCATTTAATTTACTGAAACAGGTTCGGATGAAAATACAACGTGGAGGTCAGTAATGGACTTTCTTTACTATCAAATTATGTATTGAATAATCATGCCACAGTCAAGATTAAAATTTTAAAAGCTATAAAATGTACTAGCTCAGAAACCAACAAGTGTCAAGTGCGAAAATCTCTTGTGCAAAAGATCATTATAAAATATATATGATACATTTAATAGACATAGAAGTAATAATAATTTTTTTTCTCTCTGAACCTAATTGAATATGATTTTGTATAAACTAGCTCACATTCTAAATTTTTTTTACAATGTCAAGACTAATAATTAAAAAGTTAAACGTTAAACAGAAGTTGATGGTTTTTACATTTATTTCTATAAAGACTTATATAATACATTAAAAATATATAATAGAATAAGATAAAAGAACAAAAATAGAATTATTTCAATCATCAACATCAACAGGTCTAAAAAAAAAAAAAAAAATGTTTTAAATACTTAGTAATTAAGTGTTTTATAAGCACGAACAGGCCAGAAAAATGCTGGTGATTCAAAAATAGAAAAAAACAACAAAGTCGTTAGTAAAATCGATAACGAAAGTTCAAGTACGAATTACCTTTCTTCTTTTGATTTATATTGTGATCATATATTTGTCTCTTTTATAGAAACTTACATGATACAAAGAGGTAAAAATCATCCGAATATCGTTAGTATATAAACGAGGTAGTTTCAAGGTATATCGACAGTTTGATATCATTGTTAAAAATGATTAAATCTTCGAGCCATCGTTTGACCGTGTGGGTGCCAATATTTTTCTTTGCCATGGTAAGTTGACAAAAAATAAGCTTTTGTTATATAGAATTATAAAATTACTTATGAGTTATACTCATAAAATATTTGATGTAATAACGTTGTATTCATAAATGCAAAATGTTTTAAAATCCTATCATTTTTAGAGTTTCGTGGCAGCAAATAAAAATGGCACATTACGATCTATTAATTCAAGCCTCGAAAAATTTTTTGCTTCTTACAACAACCGGGTTTTCGCAAACGTTTTACAGCCAAACAATGTGACTGACATCATAAATAAAGCCAATCAAAAATATTTTATGGATGTAAATAACCTCCTTGACGCAAAACTGGACAGTATAAATACTCAAGCTAATAATGATCCGAACAAAGGTGATAATCAAGTGTGCTACGCATTGGTTCGTGATAAATTGAGTTATGAATATAACTCTTTCAGAAACAAAATGATCTATATCATTCAAACGATCAATTCGACATTACACTCTGAAGAATACAGCAGTTTCATGGTAATTTTTTATTATATGAAAGGGGTTATTCATGAAGAATTTTGCTAAGATCATTTTATTGAAATGCCGATGATTTCAATGATTTAAATCTCATTTGATTCACAATATTCGTTATTCAAAATCAGAATTTAATCAGGTTTCCTGAAATAAAGGTGCCTGGTTTTTTTTTTTATCAATGTTACAAATTGCTTAGTCAAGATAGCATCAGGCTATCTCTACTTCATTCTTAATAGGGATAACCTGATCCATTCTAGATCCAAACCTTACGAAAAAGCGTTACACCCTAATCAGTATCTGAATCCATAATAAATTTTAAATAAGGAAAGCCTGATCAGATCCTAATCCGAATCGAACTATATTTCTACGATCATGAATAACTCCTTGAGACAGTATGGATTACGTTCTATATATTTGTTGAATTATTTTTTAGGATGCAAAAAGATTCCAAAATGAATTTGATGAATTCGTGATTTATTGCAAAACAAATAATTGCGACTATACAAAAGTTTTGGCATTGAAACAAAACATTCAACCATATGATGTTGAAAGAAATAAACTATCCGATGTTTTTTATATTATTAGTGAAAAATTAAGGTTTGCAGTAGATTTTTTTCAGTTGTTTATTAAGACAACTACCAACAGCATATTGGATTTTTGTTTGAAATCAAATTTACTGGCTAATGAGTCTTTAGTCAATGAATTTATAAGTACGTCAGGTGAATCAATGACCAAACATAGTGAAAAACTTGTAAATATTCAGAAGTTGGATGTCTTTATTTTCAACACTTATAAATCAAAACTTCAAAATTACATGACTGAGGAAATGAAACTCTATAAAACAAAAATTCACGCTTCAGCTGGTCAAAAAGTCAATACTGATAGTTGCAGACGAGGTCTTGAACAACAAGGCACTAATAGCTATCAAATTTCGAATAACCGCTTACAAGAATACTATGATGGCTGCATCTCCTACCTGAACGACACCACATCATTTTTATTAAAGGTAAAAAAATAAATAGTTGCATTTTTATCGCATAATGTTATGGACTTTCCCAAATCCTTCTTGAAAAATGTTTCAGAGGACGAAAGAATATCTAGATCTATTGGAATCCGTAAAAATATCAAAAATGAAATTAACTTCAACGACCAAAGAGCACTTTGTAATTGAATTTTTCAATTTATTCACGAAATTTCAAAAAATAAAAATTTATGACTCAGTACTAGTACCGGAATTCATGCATCAATCCTACGTACTTTTTAGCAGTTTTCAACAAACTATGTACGAGTTATCACTGTTAAAAGATATCTGTAATTGACATCGTAAGAGCAGCCAATACAGAACGATTGAATCAATGATAGATTATATATGAGATAATAATAAAGCACTAAGCTTTCGAAATTATTGTAATTTGATATGTGAAATTAAATCGTAGACAAACACTTTAATATTACATTATGATTCTGTTTTCTTTTTTATAAACGAAGATTCTTTATAAAGTATACTGCATCATGTATGATAATAAATATCATCGAAAATGAAGAGTTGATTTATGTTGTTGGTCTTGTTTGATTGCTCCTAATAAATATATGAACCAAATAAAAACTAAAAAACAATTTGAAAAGTGCCAACGACACTGTTGCTCTCAAGCAGTTTTTTTTCTTGTAATAAAGTGTGTTTTTTCTGAGAATTTTGATACAAACTTTGATGTATTGTTTTTAAGCTCCCGAGACAAAATTTTGAGCTACTGGGCAGTATTTGAAACCTCTCTATGACTCTCTGAACTATCTGAAGAATATCTGATTCGTCTCTGACTATCTCTACAATATTTTGTGAGAGACGAATCGTCTCTGAGCGAGAGGTAGGTACTCTGAAAAAAATAACGTTTTATTGTCAACGGCTCGCAACCAGGTCGAATCACATAATTTTTGCTCATAAAAGTTTAGACTGTTGGAAAACTCTCGCTGCCCAACACAAACATGTTGGAGATAGCTCCGAGAGAGAAGTATCTCTGTCACTTTTTTTCAGTGTTTTCAGATAGGAATAGCTCAGATAGAGTTCAGATAGCTCAAAATTTTGTCTCGGACTCGAAAATATTCTTTAGTCATTCAGAGTTGAAAATGACCTGAGTGGAAATTCAGTTCAAGATTTGATCAATTAACTTCACCTTTTTCATTAATTACCTGTTTATTCATTGCTATTGAGAAGAGTAGGGGAGATGAGGGAGATGAGGGGTTCATACTTTCACAATTAACTAAATTAAGTGCACGCAAGTCGCTGGTCTGGAACCCGCGGACGATGAGGTCTTAACTTCTAACCGTATTTTTTTTTTTTTTTTAAAAAGTTTATTTCTGATAGAAGTAAATACATTTTATTTGGTGTTAATTAGACGTAGAAAAAATTTAAAAAAGGGTCTATACAGTATATACATGGGGGGGGGAGGGGGGGAGTTTGTTGAAGACATGGCCCGGTGGAAGCAGGCAACTCGAATCCAATCTTGATGTATCAGCTTCATTTGTACTGATTCGTAGATTCTTGTATTTGTATGTTTGTAGTGTTGAACTGATGAGTTATTGATGTTATTTTATTTTGGTGGAAAAGGCCATTTGGCAAAACCAGCAAGTCAAGTAATGCCAGTTAGACTGGTATTACTGAACTTCTAAACGTACGCCTTAGACCGCTTGGCCACCGGGCCTTCGATGAAAATAAAGATTTTTTCATCTTTATATTGTACGTTCAGTCAAAGTGTACTCTCTGATCAAGATTTGACCAGGTTTACTTGATCAAGATGTGGTCAAGTATCTTGATCAAATCTTGATCAGGATTCGTTCAGGCTTCCTGAAATAAGGTTTTAAAATTACTTTGACTATTATTTGTAAAAGGTTCTGCCTGAGACTCTTTTAACAAGTTATTTTTATTCCTTTTAGGTTTCTTTAATGATTTTAACCTTTTTTTTGTGTACTCTTTCATTATTTGTTTGGATTCAACTTTGTTCATCTTTCTAATATTAAACGATTTATCTAAAATAATACATAGATGTAGGGTTACCATATGCGAAATCCTATCAGGACATGTCCTGATTTAAGAATGAATGTCCTCTTCTACTTCATCTTGATAATGTCCTTTTAATATAAAATGTCCTGATTTGTCAAGATTTTATTTTTTTTCTTTAACAATCAATCTGATAACTGGGGTGAAAATATTTCTCCGTGATTACTCCAATCATTTCCTTAGTAACTCCGAATTTTCTTCGAGATATCTAACGAAGAAAAATTTTTTCGACTTTTTCTCCAATAACATTGGGTGAAGAAATGTTAGTCGAGAATATTTCTCTCCACTTTTCGAGAAAAGTGTGGAAAAAGTTCGAAGTAAAAATCCCACGCTTAGAAAAAATTCTCTTCTCATTCCAATCTCTACAATTTGATTTTGAGGTAGGCAAAATGTCCTGATTTTAGATTCAGCTCACATGGTAACCCTAGCAATAAACCATAAATATTTAGCATTAGAGTTTTATTTAAACAGTAAAATAAATGAGTTGAAAAAACAAAGAATTCATTTCATCATGAAACAAGTAAAAATAAAATAATAAAATAATATGAATGTATAATAAATTATGTGAAGATTCATTGATTTCATATACAGTATTTAATAGATTAATTACAAAAGAGGAAGCGACAAGCGTGATAGAGATATAATGAGACTGACGGGAATAAATAATTAATAACCTGAATCCGAAATTAAATGTATTCGTCAGTGGGGTTGTGTGTTGAGAGTATTGGTATGGAACGTCCGATATAGTACAAAACAAGCAACGAATGCTGCATGGGCACGTGGTAGATTCGGAAATGGCATTCATAAAGCTGATGTCTCTCGCGAAAATAACATGAGGGTGCGAGGTGTTTTTTGATCACTGTTGTTCAGTATATACTACTTGCAACCTACTATGAATGACAACATGTATAAAACAGGGTGGTCGAATAGGAAAAAAGCGAGTAAATTTGAGCAGCTTGTCTCTATCTTTATCTCTCTCTGTCTCTTGTTTTGTTTTTGTGTGTATAAAGAAATGCTTACATGTGTATGACTCTCGAGGGCAATAGAAGGGTAGTTGCATTATTTATGGGGGCCATCGATCATCGTCCAGACTTTGTGGGACCAACCCCACTAATCACCATATGACAAGCGTATATTTATTTATTCTGAAATTCACTGATGTCAACATGTTATATTACATTAAATCTAATTGTTGTTTTCAGACGACTCAAGCTGTGACATATTTTATTTAAATATAATTTTTATTTAAAATAAAAAATTAATCACAATTGTTGCTAAAATATTTATGAAATTGAAAATATTTTCTTTCAATTAATTCATTCATTTACTTATTTCTAAATTTAATTTACTAATCGACAATTATTTATCGTTGAAATTTCTTTGATTAATTCCAACACATAACTATATGCTGCAATAAATTTTGATATTTACTTAAAAATAAATATTGGACTTACTGGGTGGTCATAAGGGTTGTATGCCATTGACTTCAAATTCTATTGTATATTCTAAGATTTTTATATTTTTATTTATTAATTTTTTTAAACTTGCAAGGTAGATGCCATCAACACAAAACCATTATCTTTTTCTGGTACAAACGAACCTCTCGGAAATACTATTCTCAGTTTGCGCACAAGAAGCGATTATGATTTATGATTGCTTGGTGAAAACGGTTGGATACATGCGTGATTTTACTCTCTCTCTCGCTCTCTTTATTACTCTCTTGTTCTTTATTTTTACACATACTTACGCGTATATATTTAATGAACATATATTGTATGCAAACGTTATATACAAGAAGAAACCGTAAATTAGATTTAACTTAAAGACAGGAAAATTTTCATCGGTGAACTTTCATAAATAATACGTATGTGCATGTATGTCTGGAAGAAGTGCGTATATGTTTAAAGAATTTACTGTGGATATAATATACAAGAGATGACTACGCGGGTAAGTTGAGATTCCACTCGAAGAATTACATTATGTATACAAGTTTTTAGACTCTTGTCCTCAATTTTTGTCCTATCTATACTTCAACTTATTTTAAAACCACAGAAACAGTAAATAAATATAAATTATTGTATGCGTGTATAAATTTATATTGTATATATTTATATGCAAACAAGATAATTGGTATATAGAAAGGTAAAAGTAGCCAGCTAATAATAATTAATTAGATTGATATTTAATTTTAAACTATCCGAGCAATTGGCTTTCTAACAAAAAACATTTAAATTGTCTCTCCAAGGAACAAAATCAAATAATTTTTAATAATAATTAATAAGCTGTAAATATTTTAAATAAACAATTTAGTAGATAAATAAAAAATCAAGTTTGTAAAATGTTGGATTAAATATATATATATATTTTCTTGATCCAATTAATCAAATTTTTGTTATATAAATTTTTTACACTTATAATAAATAATCAATCTTACTCAACTAAATTTTATAACAAAATTTTATTTCCATGGAATAAATTGATAATTTATACTGTGTTATTGAATAAATTAAAATGAAAAAACATTTATATACTAAGTTAATAATATTTATCTTATTTTGATAAATAAGCGTGAAACAAAAAAAAAAAATTTATAAATATTAAAACAGCAATATGATAAATAAATATAATTAAATTTATAATGATAATAATATTTCAAGTAATATTAGTATTATACATGACTTTCTAGACGATAGCTTAAAATGTATAAGTCAAAAATTTTAAAATTTCATAACACAAGTTGTTGAAGAATTACTATTAGATAATAAAATAGATCAAATATTCACAGAAATATATAGTAGTGCTATTTATTTCTTTTCATCTTTTTCTTTAAAGTATCGTAAAATGAGAGAATGTTGTATGTAAAATCTTAGGAATACCCATGAAGTGCAGCATCAAAAGTTTTTACATTTTCTTTATCATTCGGAATGATGCTTGTTTAAGGAAACAAATTGGAACGACTCAAAAGCTAGAAAATATATACTGTGTTTTTAAAATTTGTAAATATTAATAAATAAAAAAAACGTTTGAGTATAAAAATGAATATTTGAGCTATTTTTATTGCTATCCATGTACAATAAGATAAATTATTAATAATATAAAATAAAAATTACGATTACCGAAATTTTACAGTAGAAAATCATACAGGTATCATCAATTTTTTTCAACAAATAATGTCTACTCTTTCAAGTAGCTCTAGCTTCGACTGGTAAGGAATTATTTAAATATAAAAAAGTTGTTTAAAACAATTGTAATATACTTTAAATGAAAAAATATTATTAATAAATAAAGAATTAATACAAATAACAAACAAATATCTTTCCAAATATATATTACGCCCGTGGTTATGGTATAGGTTTATTGTCAGTCAACTTTAAGATTTATATAGGTTCGAGTCCCGGTTGGTATACAAAAATATTTCAACAAATATCGACGATAGAATAAAACATTTAAATAATCTAAAGCAAACGACGTAGAGTTTTTTAAGACTCAAAAATTTTATCCCGGGACTTATTGAAAGTAAAAAGACAGACTGTCATGATTAACATGTCTGACACTTGTACTATTTTTCCTCAATTTTTGATTGAGATATTCAACATATTACAACAAAAAAAATATCTAAAAATTTATTTGTTTATATTTACAATAATTATTTACTAACATACTTAAGTACATCTTTTAAGCAACGATGTTAAGAAAAAAATTTGATGAAAAAGAAGGTGTTCAACTGTTTAAACTGATGAAGTAATAAAAGTATATAGATGCGCTATACAGATATAATAAAATTGTCAGACAGGGTGATTCTTTCTAATTCTCCCCTTTTATTTATCTGCCCTTTCCTTGTAATTCTTTTATTTCTATATGATTCGTCTTGACGATTGAAAGATAATCTAAGAGTAAAATGAAAGGTCGACACTGGGCGCCTTCCATTACTTTTCTAATGATAGCGTCGTCGACGATAGCGGACCAACGACAAAGCTGGGTAATGAGAGCAGAAGTAAATCATCAACTATTGTCGGGTAATCCAAGGACTATTGTCTGGTCCGTATAGCGCGTGATGTATTATGTTATTGGTATGAGGGGGGTGAAAAAAAGGGGGAGGAAAGCTTTATACTCACCAACCGTTTATTTTTTTGCTCGCTTCCTCTTTTTCTCTTCCTCATAAAGCTTTTTTTTTTCCTCATCTTTTTAGTTACATACGTATTTATAAATATATATTTGTTTTTTTTTTTTTTTTTATTTTATACGCGAGTATGATTTCCAATCATCTTCTCATCTCTTTCACCTGTTCTCACGTTCTAATCTCTGGCACCGACAGACCATTTCCATAAAGTCACTTCTTTCGATAAGTTATTTTGAATAAATTAAAAATTGTAATAGCATATAAATGTGCATATATATATTATATCTATAAATAATATATAAATGAAGTTAAAAAAAAAATTAAATGCACATTATAGATTTGAACCTTGGCATATATTAAAAAATATCTAATACAATTGGTAAAGCTGTAAATTTTCATAAAATAGCTATACATGTTTTTAACACTTTTTTTTTAGAATAAATAATTGTATAAATTCCATAAAGTTGAATTTAACTGATGCCCACTCATTTTTCTACTGTTGGCTAGGATATGATCCCTAACGATCTTGGATAACGATGTAGCGATTCACATATACTTTATGCATAAAATTCATACTTATATGTAAGTTTGCATGTGTATAATGAATATATATATATATTTACATCCAAAGTCAAGATATAAAATGGAGAATGTTAGTAGAAAAACTGTTGAAACATACCGTTACAAGTTGTACTCCTAGTGGTGCGAAGAGAAATATATGAAGTTCATGAAATTGTCTTTAACTGATCATTCCAGGTATAGTCACAAAGTGTTACACACTTTCAAGTGTATTTCTAACTGCTCATTTGACAAGATAATTTAATAACACACTTGTTTTTTTTTATTTTGGAAATAACCTTGCTCTTGGTCGATGAGTGCAACCATCTAAACAACACTTTTGAGTTTGAACATATGTGATAGACATTAGTATGATTTTACTTTTAAGAACAAATAGATTTGTTTTTATTTGAAGACATCTTTATTAACATGTATCATAGAGTTGAATTAGTAAACATATTGTATGTACATTATAATAACACTGTATACTGTTATAATGTATACAAATGAAATTGCATTATATTTTTAATCTAAAGAATTTCTTGTGATTATCTTGACCCAATAAATAACGGGGAATAGACACACGATCAGAATGCACATGTTATTTTATTATTTGAATTTTTAGCTCAAGATATAGCTAAAGAAAGAGTACATTTTGACTTGTGTAAAAAAATATTGTTCACCATAAATATGTCACGAATTGCCCGAGGAGGATTTGTACAACAAAAAGAAGAATATAAACGTTCATAGACAAATTACCAGTCATAAATAATCGCAAGTTCACTTTAATTGAATCAGTTTAAACTGTTTTATTTTGTAAAATTCGTTAATAAATTCATGGTAAATAATTTTGTCATTGAAAAAAATGATTACATTGTTGTTTACATTCTTGGAAACTGATCAATAAATATGCACATATAATAGGGCACTCCATATTGTTGATAAATAACAAATAAAAAATTATAACAAGTAAAAATAAAAATCAGATTTAAAACTAAACGATTCATTTTAAAATTCTTTTCGTGGTATTTTCAAGGACAAAACGTTCACGTAAAGGAAAATCAGTTTAGACTCAGAAGGGACGATGAAAATAATCCTTAAGTGGAAGCTGTACTTGTTCGCTCGGTGATATTTTTCAACAACGTTTTTTGTGCATAAAATATTGACAGATTGGGATCAATTTTCGTTTATTCATATATACTATCAAAACAGAGGTCTTGATGGAATATTTTTTTTTATCAACTTAAATAATTTATTACCAATTTATAAATGAATAAATATTCAGTAAAAACTTTAAACTGATCTATGCAGGGATAGAGACACACAGTGGGAGTAAATATTTAAGTGAATGACCATTTATCTCATTAACCTCCAGATTAATTGTTGAAAAATATAAATTTTTATAATGGCCAGTGCCTGTGTCACTTTGATATTGAAAAAAAAATATTTTAAAATTTCTAGAACAACTTTAACTGAACTCGTTAATTTTATTTCTTCTCTTGAAATAACATTTCTTGTTTATTTTTTTTCGACGGTTGTTTATAAGCCAAAAAAAAAAATTATTTATATTTATTTTTCCACATTACAGTGATGATAGCCGACTGATAAATATCTTCAGAAGAAAACATTCATGATCATCCATCATTTATGATTTTAAAATTAAAAAAAAAAAAAAATATTATTTTTAATTAGACGTATTTTATATGATATGATTCAATGAATATATGTGGAATTTTACACATGCTAAGTGCGTGCAAGCACGAAGCCAAAGTGTCACTTCATGGATATCATAGGCTTCTCTGTAAAACCACATATTACTGTGTTATATTTGTGTTGATGTTAGGTCGTTTGGCAGGACGAGTCGTTTATAGACGTGGGTTGAACTGAGAATATTGATAGTCGTGGAAGTAATACATATCACGCTATCCATGAGGAAATGACAAAGACACGATTAAAAAGCATAGAAGATGAATATAGTTACATTTTACACGAATGATTGCTTTTGATGTTGAACATATATCTGCCTGATATCCACATTTTTATACTACAAGTTTATAAAGTTTTACCGGACGTTCGAATGACGAGCTTAATAAGGACACCCTTGTGATACTTGTCAACCTGGTTTTATTTTATCAATCATTTGAATATTTATTTAAAAAAGAAAATTTCATTTTTTTTTCAACGGCATTAACTAACTGATAAATTCATCTGCTTATGATTGTTTGTTTCATTTATATAGATTTTTTTTTGTTCGCAATGAACGTTGTGTTAGATTAAGGAATGTGTATGTCCTAGGAGTTGATTTCTTTCCTCTTTTTTTTGTAATTGTTCGATTCATCTAGCTTAGGAAAGGCAACAACGGTTTTTATCTATTTGACTGGTTTTATTTCCATTTTTAAGTCGTTTTTATTTCGTTTTATTAAAAGGTAAAAGTATAATTATTTTGAAGCAAGTGCCATTTACATATCAGATATATCACTTATCTTAAATTGCAAAAAAAACTTGTGTACACATTTGTAGATAACAAAACACAGTTATATATATCGACGATCAAAATTTATTTTTTCTTTCACGAGATCATTCACATAAAAAAAAACGAATAATTCTTCTCGAGTTATACGAGGCATTTTCCAGATATTCTCGCTTCAAAAAATCATTTCAAATTGATCGAAAAAGAATCACATAAGTCTTTTTCATAGAAAATTAAAACCATGATAAAGTTGATCATACAGCTTCTTTTTTAACAATTTTTTTTAACTCATGATAAAGTTTAGATTAATTGAGTAGAATTTATATTTTAAAAAATGTATTATGCAAATATCAAGAAACATACGCAGAAGTATAATCAACGAATATAAAAAAAATGTAAATAACAAATTTTTTGAATAAATTAACAATCATTGTCAGTACTTTGGGACACTGATACAATATTTATAGAATTTAAAGTAATTTTTATTTAAATGATGATCTCTAAAACATTCAAAAACTTAAGGCATACTTTCTCTTCTTGTACTCATTAGTGGCTTCAATTAATATTTTTCAAAACAATAACAAAATAAATTTTTTAAATTATTTTAAAAATTAAAATCATACTGTAATTACTTGCAGATGGTAGATTCTATTCATCATGTGATAACAATTCAAAACCGACTGTTTACATTTAATCCAAGTGATTATAAACACCTGAGACAAAACTGTCGTTTTGTGGACTAATGGTCCACCAAAAATTCCACTCAATCTTCCCTGTATAATCAAGAAAATCACATCATCATTGTTGTTTCTAAACTCACCTTCTCAAGTCAAAAAAAAAAAAAAACTACGGCTTATGTAATCATTGTAATGATAATCAACACAATGATCGATGACAATACATAATTTCTTTAAATAAAATAATAAACATTAAATTTACTACGACATTATTTGTCTAAAAATGACAACAAGTTATTTTTCAAGTTGTTATAAATGATGAATCATTGTTTATTATAAATATATATATACAGTGCATTTATATTAAATTTATTATTACGAGCCTAGAAATTGTACTTGGGCACGTCTTGGTACTAATACTCAACTCAATACGAGAGGCATGTATAATATGATATCCTGAAATGGTACTTTCGCTTCTGTTGCAGAGGCAAAGAGGTGGTCAATGTATGGCAACGATTTTATATATACATACATATATATATATTATATTGTGTTTATATATACGCTTTGGCTTCTTTTTAACGTAAATGCTGCTGCATCATTACCCAAACACCCAGCGGCACTCTTTGTGACCGCGGACGGACGTTATAACGCTGATAGCTATCCGAATACAAACTGTCCAGAGATATAATATATTTTTTATTTTTTCATGTCTATGAATATACAAATACACTAAAGAAATCACCGTAATTATTATAATTCAAAATATATATATTTTTTTCTCATGTGATAAAAAAAAAAAAAAAAAAAAAAAAAAAAAAAAAAAATAAAAAAAAAAAAAAAAATTAAAAAAAAAAAAAAAAAAAAAAAAAAAAAAAAAAAAAAAAAAAAAAAAAAGCACGCTCTAACAATTGTGCGTCAAACAATTATACTTACATTTTTATAATTTCACAAATTATTTTTTAAAAAAAAACAATCAATAATTATTTAATAATAATAATAAAATTGTATGTTTATCATTGGTCATTAAATAGCTTTCACAAACGTCATATGGATTTAAAAAAATATGAATGAATTGAATGAAAATTATTGAGAGAGCTATACAACGCCAACAACCACTATGCTAATTGACTACTGTCACACACTTTTTGTATTTAATAAACACACCAAACACACTTGTTTTATTTTATTAACAATATCATTATTATTATTATCAACTAATTTGGCACCTGTCAATTAACAACATAGCTGTTATATTCAATAACAATAATGAGTAATAAACCAAAACAAAAGAATATATTTTTATTGTTCAAAGAATTGCATGGACTATTGTTGGATGGATCAACTTGTTCAACAATATTCACACATACACATATAAAAATCGAGAAAAAAAAAAAAAAAAAGAGTGCGCCATTTTTATTTCATTTTTGTCGATAGTAGAGTATTTTTTATTATCATTTTGATGGAGAAAAAAAAGAGATACATAAAATATATTCTCTCTTTTGCTCTCTTCTTCAAGAACACAAAAAATAATAAAACACAAATAGATAAGCAAAAATGGCGACAGCAACAATGAGCGAAATTGAATTACAAAAAGAAATATTTGATAAAATATCAAATAATGATACAGTTGGATTAAAAACATTGTTAAGTTCAATTAAAGCTAAAATACAATGTGTTGATGAACATGGTATGAGTCCACTTCAGTATGCTTGTTTCAAGGGTAACAAGGAAATGGCACAGATGCTTCTTGATCAGGTTAGAACAAAACAAAACAATAATAATATATCTATAGGTATAATGTTTTTTATTGATATCATATTGACAAATTGTTTTTATTTATTTTTATTATAAAATAGGGAGCAGATGTTAATTTTTGTCAACATGAACATGCATATACTGCATTACATTTTGGTGCATTAAGTGGTGATGCTGATTTGTGTAATTTATTAATGAGCCATGGTGCTAAAATAACAAGTAAAAATAGTGTTGGAAGAACAGCAGCACAAATGGCTGCATTTGTTGGTAATCATAGTTGTGTATCAATTATTAATAATTATATACCAATTGCTGATATTGATTACTATATTAAACCACAAGGTTTACGTACTGAACCAATGTTATCACCTCATCTTGCTGATTCATTTCATAAATTTATCATGCAAATTAATGTTCATCCAGTTAAAATAGCAATGACACTTCAAAAGTGCCTTGGACTTGTTGATAATCTTGAAAAGGTATTGTATATTGTACTAGATTGATTCTATTTACTTAAAAAATATTTAATGTTTTATGTAAGTTATTTGTATTGAATTATTTTGTTTTTAATTTTTAAAGATTCATAAAGTTTTGGAGTCAATGAGACAAAGAGAAATGACACGTGGAGCTGATACAAATGAAGTTATGGCATTTAAATATCATTATTTATCATGTGTTGTACAAGAAGTTAAAAAATGTCAAAAATTACTTGAAGCAAGAAAAAATGATAATTTACAAAATGATAAAATAAAAACAACAGATCCAATTGAATTTTTTATTCGTAAATTATTAAAACATAATAATAAAAATGACATTAAAACATTAAATTTTAAACCAGAATATCAAGAATTATTTTTACGTGAAACAGTACGTGAATTTCCATTCAGAGAAAGTACAATATTTCGTCAAATGGTTGCAACACTTGCTGGTACTGATCCACCAGCAGCATCATCAGTTGTATCAGCAGCAATAAATGGACAACGTGCATTTGTTGAATTATCACAAATGTGTGTAACATGTGGTGAAGATAAAGCCAATAAAAAATGTAGTAAATGTAAAGCTGTACAATATTGTGATCGTGAATGTCAACGATTACATTGGTTTTTACATAAAAAAGAATGTACAAGACTTGAACAACCATCAATTGTACAAACAAATAACACCAAAATTATTGATGCTGATGATAAAATTAAAATTGCCGATGCAATTAAACATGAAATTGATAATTTAACAATAAAGTAATGTACAAACTTATCATTTTAATTAGTTTAATTATTTTTTTTTTTCATTCTTTCTTATTATTTATATTTATTTATTCATTTTAATTTTACCAATTTTCATTGAATATATTATTTATTTGTATTAAATTATCTGAAAGTTTAATAACAGTCATTATTATTTTTTATTTTTTTTTATTGATCAGTCGAGAATGAATGATAATCGTCCAAAAGATCCAAAAAAAAAAAATTATTAACTTTCACCGAACCTCTCCCCGAACGACAGTTTGGTCCGATGATCAATACGTTACAAAAGTGTGTGAAAGTATTTTAAACTCTTTACTTACTTTATTATTTTCAAAAAAAAATATTAATTTTTCAATTATTATTATTTTGTTAATTTTAAAAATACATAGTTTTTTTATTTCAATGGACCAAAGAAGAAATAAATAGATTTAAAAATATAGAAAATAATTAACAATATTATGTTGTTAAAAAAATAAAAAACAAAGTGAAAATATTAAGAAATAATAATATTAAAAGAAACGGTACTTGAATATAATATTTTAAAACAAAAAAAAAAAAAAAAGTATTTCCGAATGTTGAAGGAAGAGTAAAAGGAAACAGTAAAAAAGAAAAATAATATGAATTAAACTGGCGGGGGCAATGAGGCACAATGACGATAATAAGATTGGCGAATCTTTAGTCAACGAATCAAGCGTATCGAGTAAACATCATCAGTGTAATTAATTTGTTTCTAAAATTAAAAAAAAAAATGAATAAACTAAATTTAATATTGATAATTATATTTATTAAAAATTCAATTTGTATGAATCAAATTTCTCCTCTTGAAGCACAATTATCAAAATTAGCTAAAGGACCAATTCAAGATGCAATTGATAGTGGTGCTGCAAATGATTATAAGAAAGAAGATTGTACATGGAGACGAGGTGATGATAAAGATTTATGTCCTGATCCAGATATACATATTTATCTTTATACACCAGGTGATGATACGAGAAATGAAACAAAAAGAGAATTAAAACATTCTGATTCATCAGATTGGCTACAGCGTGATTATGATCCAACACGTGAAAATATTATTTTAATTCATGGCTATGCAGGTAAAAGAAAAATAAACTTATTTTTAATTATTTAATTGTATATAATATATTTATTTGCTTATTTATTTTTAAGGAGGTGATGATTCATTGCCAGTAACTGTATTACGTGATGCATATTTAAAAAATTCAAGTTACAATATATTTTTAATTGATTGGGGTGCATTATCAAGTAGTCCATGTTATCCAGCAGCAGTTGCAAATCTTCGTCCTGTTGCACGTTGTTTATCACAATCATTAACAACATTACGACATTTAGGTCTATTAATATCACGTACAACATGTGTTGGTCATTCACTTGGTGCTCATTTGTGTGGTATTATGGCAAATTATTTGCTATTTCGTATGCATAAAATAATTGGCTTAGATCCAGCACGTCCATTAGTACGTCCTGGTCTTGTTAATCGTCTTGATAGCGGTGATGCTGACTTTGTACAAGTTATACATACAAATGCTGGTTATTACGGTGAAATTGGAAGACTTGGACATGTTGATGTTTGTATTAATGGCGGTAAAATACAACCATTTTGTGAAAATAAAACAAATAAACAATTATGTTCACATGTATGGGCTGTTTGTTTTATGGCACAAAGTATTAATAATCCATATGAACAACTAGTTGCTGAACCATGCTCAAGAAGATGTCCATCTGGACCAAGAATTAATAGTCGTCCTGGTGAAGCACTTGTATTAGGACAACACACACCATTTGGATCACGTGGATCATTTTGTTTTAACGGTTTAAATCCACCATATTGTCCGGAATATTCTATTTATGGTGTTGGTGATCAACGATGTTGTCTTTAAAATTTTTAGTTATACATTCAATGCAGTTCTTTCATTAATTAATATTCATAACACATTGCAGCATTAACAATTATGTCATTATATGGACAAACAAAACAAATAACGGACACGTTTATTTTTTTATTTAATCCGTTATTCAATTTGAAAAAAAAAAAAACCTAGCAAATTTATTTAAAGTAGCTAGGTCCTTGACTTGGTCTAGTCATCTGGTTGCAGGTGTAAAATATCTCAAGTTGACTCGGGCGCCTGTCTCTTTTTCCACTTATATACATTGGAATTTTCATTTAATGAAAAAAAATAGAATTCAACTTTGTTGCTTTATTAATATTCAAGGTAATTCATATGATTGTAGTGTTTTTTTTTTTTTTTTTTCTTTTTATTTTCATTTATAAATTACAGTTATTAATTATTTAAAATAATTATTATAAATTTTTCCCTTTTGCAATGGACGTTGATATGAATGTAATCAATGGAAAATATATTGGAAGCCTTGTTCAACGAGCCATTAAAAAAAAAACTATCAATTAATAAAATATTTATAATTAAAATTTATGAAAAAAAGATAAAAATTAAAAATATCTTGGCATTGAAATATTTGATAAATTAAGTGGTAAAATAATATTTGCATTATTTATATAATTTGTATTAATTTGGTTAATTAATTTTTGATTATTTAATATTAATTGTGATTGATAATTATCGCAATTTTTTAATAATTGTAAATTTTTTTTTTCATCAATCCATGGCCTGTGTAGCTTTATTGGACGTTCATTATCAAAATTATTAATACGTTTATTATTTTCATTATATTCTAAATTTGATAAGCTATTAGTTTTATTTTCTTGACTTTTTAATTTTTTTTTACAACGTCCTTGACCAGCTAGACGAAATCCTTTTGCAAATGGATTATTATTTATCTTTAATTTTGTTATATTTTCATTCTAAAAAAAAAAGAAAAGCAAAAATTATATTTAATTAATTAATACTAATAATTTTTAAGATAATAATTATTATAATTTAATTACCTGATATGCAGTAACAGCAATGAATTGTGTCTCATTCAAAGTAAATGACATTGATGGTTGAGAAAAAAGATCATTTGTTATACATAAATCATTACTCGATGATTTAACTATCCAAATTCTTGTAACATATTTATGCATTGATGTAAGAACAATCTAAAAAACAAAGATTAAAATAGTCATTAATAATTAAACATTAAAAAATTAGATAAATGTTTAGAATAAATAAATTAAATTAAAAAAAAAAAACAAATGTAATAACGACAATCTAAATATTAACAACAATAATTAATAAATAATAATAATAATGATATTTTTACTGACATTTTCATTGTGATCAATGACATTGTTTGTTAATTTAAGCTTATTAAAATTGATAACAGTCTGTCTCATCCACTGAAAGCCAGTTGCTGGACTGTCAGGATGAAGATACAGACGACGATGAATTGGCGACTGGGGTTCAGCGGCGCCAGAATTTGTCCAGCCCCTATTTGTTTCTTCAATATTATTAACTGATGCCCCATGACCACCCATGTATTTGTACCGTCTCTCTGATGCCAATGATATTTCCAAAAAAATACTGTAACGTGAATTTACGTCTAGACCGTCAATTGTAATTTGTACCGATGGAAACATTCGTCTGGAAAAAATTTAATAATAAATTCATTTAATATTGTTTTAACAATTTTTAAATTATGTTTATTTTTTTTCAAGATATCATGATGATAATAAGATTAGGAAAAAAAAAAAAAAAGGTCGTCCACTTGCACCTCCTTCGTGTGTGAAATATTGTCGGCATATTTTTTTTTGAAGATTTTAGCGTCAAGTAGGTTGAGGCGCCTTTCTGACGCGACACACAAATTTATATACAGACATACAAAACATCCATTAGACTGATGTTTACAAGACTTTTAAACTGTTTTAAGTCACCACTTGAATAATTTTTATATCACGCAAGTTTTTCTTAAAAATTAAAAAATTTCATCGGACAATTTTCAGACACTAAAAATGATGTGTTCTTATCTTAAATAACATAATTAATTAAGACAATTGAACGTATTAAGAAGAGTCTAAATTGCCTGATAAAAAAATGTTTAATTTATTTTTTTATTATTTATTAATTAGTTTTTAACATACCGGCCAAGTTTTGTGATAATCATTTCCGTTGTTTCTTCATTAAAATTTTTCCACAATTGTTTATTTGATAATTGAACTGTCACTTGAGAATCTATATGTGTTGATGATCCTGATAATTGTCCAATAACTATTTAAAAAAAGAAAAGTATTTATTGTAATTTTTTCAATTGATAAATTTCATTTTTCTTTAAATTAATTTAACATTTTTTTTTACAATATTTGTGATATATTTACCTGGTGGATAATTTAGCAATCCAAAATTTTGTTGTGTAAAATCCATATTAACAAAACTTTTTTAAAATATAAATAACAAAAATATAAACAAATAAAAAGGTAAAAAAAAAAGTCAGTCTTGATTCTCTTCGAATGACGGTTCGAGCTTAACTGAAGAAATTTTAATGGGTAAATATGAGACGTCGGCACTCATCAAGCAATTTTAAAGTCAGCAGGGATTTTTTAAAATAAAAGGGCTTTTGGTGTGATGATTGTCTATTCTGGTTAAAATCTTCGCGCCTCACAATACTATTCGTCGAAAGATTTTCACTTTTCATTTCATCACATACACAATTTTACAATTCTATTTAATCTTAACATTTTTTTTTCAATCATTTTTGTTTATATATTATAAAATTTAATATTAAATTATTAATTTACATAATTTTAATAATTTTTTTAAATTTTATTTTATAAATAATTTTAAACATTTATTATTCAGGCTGTATGCCAATTGAACTTGTTTTCTTGCCCAATTAGTTGATTAGAAATTGTTGGTTTTATTATAATCATTATGTAGCTAATTGTAGTCATTTTTTTTTCATTAATCCAACGTTCACAACAGATACGTTTTTGATATTTGATTAATATTTTTGCCGGTATTAAAATTGCGTTTAATAAGTTACGTCGATGATGATTCAGCTATGATCTTCCTGA
>JAPYYR010001232.1:0-21178 GCA_030523065.1 Aphidius colemani | reverse complement strand
AACGGTTGCTGTAAGTTTAATAAAGATAATCACGGCGGTTTTTTTAGTGCTGCCTAAATATCAGAAAATTTAGAAAGTTACATTTTTTTTTTTTTTTTTCGGTGATGACTTCAATAATATGGCTCTCAGCCTCCATAGAATTATTTTCAATCTTTACTTATGTATACGTAGGTACTTATGAATATTTTGTTTCACAGGTGTTTTCTCAACTAACGGCCTTGAAAGCTATTCAGATTGGTGGTATGAGGTGTGAAAAGAATTTAAGCAATTTCATGCAGTCAAGAATCAGCTCTACAACGACAATCGACTGTTATGACCACTCTATTTTTCATCGAAATTCTATCAAATCGGCGACGAGCTTCAAAAATATCGAGCTTTTAATGGCTTACAATATACGAGTTAGTGATAATTTTTTATACAATATTGCAAACATCATGGAGCACTTACAGGCACTCTATATATCAGGTTTTAACATAACGGATGATGGGATAGTAGCAATTTCAAAGATGAAACATCTAAAAAATGTTACATTTTCTGGTGGAAATGTTAATGTCACCGATTCTTCAATTGAACTTTTTGAAAATATGGAAAGATTGTGTGTACCATACAGCAAAAAAATTACTAATAAATCAGTTACAAAAGTCTTAGAAAATTCACCACAGATGGAATATTTTCACGTTGCTTTCACAGGCGTAACTTCTGAATTTACCGAAAAAGCAAAAGAAATATCAAAAAATCGTAAACAAAAAATGTTACTAGTCATGGAATGTGAAGATGAAAGTATGGCTGATGAAAAGATTTTTAGATATGAATTCATGATACTCAAATATTGTAAGTATACCCCGTTAAGTTTAGACTCACAAACCATGGAATTATTAAAACAATTGGAAAAAAAAAACAATTAAAAATAGATGAAATACTAATAAGAAATATATTGACTATTGAGTGTTGTGTTTTGAATTTATTGTATTATTCATTTCGTTCTATATTACCGGCCAAAATTTTATCAAAAGCTGTTTTTTGTCGTGGTAGTTCTGACACATGACATTATTATTATAGCAATACATGTTAAAGCATTAATTGCTACAACTTTATTTTTGTTTATATGTTTGTTACTGGTTCCTATTGTCTGTTATTGTTAATTTAAGACATATGAATGTAAAATGTTACAACGGAAGTTTTTAAAATTACTTGGAGAATTTTATTACTTTTATCTTTTTTTTTCTGTTTCTAGTGTATAGCCGGTATTACAGGGCGAAAATGGAAAATTAATAGAAAGTATACCTGCAAATTTTAATTATTACTATTCATAATATTTGCTTACTTGATTGTTTTTTTTTTTCCTAGGACTATGAACTAAAACTTACGTTGTTGATTGATAAATAACTGATGTTTTATTGCCACTATGCAATGAAAACAAAATAGACACTAAAATTGTTATATGACGATTGTTTATTATAAAGTTTTAAAACCAATATCTACTAATAAATAAATAAATAAATGTCCACGTCAATATTTCTCAATAAGTATTTACCGTCAAGTGTCAAACTTAAGAGTATTTTTATCTCTTGAGTTGGTAACTCTGCTCTCATTTTCATTATTATTATGCATTATTATGATAACACTCTCTCTCTCTCTCTCTGCACTCATTAAAATTTTTTGGAGGACAGACAATTTTTTTAATTATTATAAACAATTGCAAAAATAATTATTAAATTATTTCTCAATCAATCATCATCGAAAAACAATTAAAAATTGATGAAATATCAAAAAAAACTAAAATGTTTAATAAAATTATGGTTAATAATAACTCAACTAATCAATTGTTATCATAGTAGTATATTGAGTGTTGTGTTTTGAATTTATTTATTGTTGACATTTTTATTAATCAAATAATAAATATATTGCATGATTTAATGATGAAGAGACACCAGAGAAAGCCTGTTTTAGATTTAAATTCTGATTTATCACGTAAAAAACACAGTAAGTTTATATTAAAAATCATTAATAATATAAATTACATTTTAAAAAATGAAAATACTGATGATAAATTTAATTTACAGATAAATATCATCAAAGTAATGAACAAATATTAAATCACGACAATGGAACAATTCCAAGTAATCCATTGTCAAATTTATTAGAACAATATAATTCTGATAGTGATGGTGATGAAGGCAGTAAGCATAATGTAACGAATACATCTGGTCGACAACTCGATAAAAAAGTTGATGATTTTTTAAAAGAAATCCAATATATTAATCCAAATACAACGACACCAGTTGATCAACGAGCCAGTGATCAGCCTATAAGTGTTGACAAAGAAAATTCAGTTGTACAAGAGGATTCATCACCTTGGCAAGAATGTTTTGATGAATCAACAGGTTATCCTTATTACTGGCATATTGAAACAAATCAAGTCACTTGGGAAATTCCAAAAGAACTAGAATTGAGTAAAAAAAAAATTGATCAAGTTAATTCACCTCGTCCTATATTTAATGATCCTCAGCGTAATTTTACATCAAAAACATATCCACAAATGCAATCAAATATTCCAGAAGGTATGATACCAAAAGAAGTTGTTGCTAGAAATAGAAATAGACAAGTTAATTTACCAAGTACATCAAAAATAACATTAACAAATGATGAAGACAATAAAAATTTAAATGACAGTAAAGATGATGATATTAATGATGGTAAAATTGAAATGATAACATCATTTGGATCTGATGGATCTGATGAATCAGATGAAAGTATTGATCATGATATTAATTCCAAAGAAAACAAAATATCAACAGTACTACCATGTACTGTTGATTCAAAGCCTAAAAAACGTAAACGAATGCAAAAAATTGGACCTAAATTACCAGAAAATGATTATGATACAATTGCAAATGGGCATGATGATCATACAAATCAGCCAAGTATTGAAAGTGATGAAAAAAGTAATGAATCACTTGAACAAAATGTTGATGATAAAAAACATAAATTTTCTCTTGTTCCTGGATATGCTGATGAAGATTCTGACAATGAAGACGATCATTCAAATAATAAACCACCACAACATCAACAACAACAACAACAACAACAAGCATCAACCTTATTTCCAATTGCAAATTATCAAGAAAAAGAAATAAAGACTTTTATTAATATAGAAAAGACTGAATTACAACAAAATATTGATTCTGTAGATTCTTGTTCTGCTGATGACAATAATTCAAGTACAATTAAACCTGAAGAATTAATAGCTACCAAAGTAAATATATTTTTGGAAAATAATGAAGCACCTGCTAAACGTTATCAACGAAAACAACGAATTGCATTTGATTGTAAGTATAAATTCAACTTAATAAATGGTGTTACAAATTAAATTTAACTTTTGTTTTTTTTTTTTTTTTCTTTTTTCTTCTTTTACAGTGATGCCAAATAAAAATAAAATTAATGAAAACGAAAATAATTGTCTTGAGCACAGTAACAGCAATAGCAACAGCAATAGCAGTATAAATAAATTAGATTTAGTAAAAAGTAATGATGAAAGATTTGGTTTTGGTTTTCCAAAAAGACCATCAACACCAGACACCACCAATGACAAGCCTTCAAGTTTGATTGAAGAACGTTCAACTGATTCTCCAACAGATAAACAAGATTCCAATATAAATTTTGTACGTGGTGAGACAATAAATATTTCGAAAAAATTAAACAACAATAATGAAGAAGATGATGATGAAGATGATGATGATAAAAATGATGAATCTGATAGAGTTGAAACTAAAAATGAAACAAAAATGATTCTTGAAAAATTAAAATTTCTATCTGAAGGATGTCAAGTTGCATCAGCAGTTCAAGTTATGACCATTCAACTTCAGGTAAATAATTTTTAACAAAATAAAATTTCAAGAAAAACAAAATATAAAATAAACATTTTTTTTTTTTTTTTTTTTCATAGACATTACTTGGTGCTTGGGAATCTGGGGATTTAAAAAATCAATATCTGGACAATTGGCTGAAGGGAACAAGCCAGGAACTTGGTCGATTGGAAAAAGCAGCAGCTCCATCAGGCTGGGAATGCAAGTGGGACAGGTATGGTATCTCTTGAAAAAAATATTTCTAAATCCAAATCCTTCCTTCATCCTTTTCTGTTTCTCCTCTATCATTTTTTTTTCTTCTACTTTGTTTTTTTGATTTTTAAATTGTTGTCCTTATATTTTTTTAATTGTGTTTTCAGTGAATATCGCGAATAACTTGGTGATACCATAGTTAATAATATACTGTAAAATTTTCATGATTTATGCTTTATCTTGCTGTTGTAGGTTTTGGAGAAGCGAACGTTATTTCAGTGGACGAGGTCCTGGAATACACTACAGTGACTTGTTTTTATTTTTCATATCATAATGCTAATTTTTTTTATTTAAAGAAAAATCAAAATTGACAATACTCGGACATGCATCATTTCATTTGTTTTTATCTATTTTTTTTTTTTTTTTTTTTTTATCATAAAAAATATATATTTTTTAATCTTAAAAAAAAAAAAAATTGCACAACTGCAATTGTATTTTTGAATAAATGTTTGAAGGATGCAGGTAGGGATTACAGTGAAAAATTCAAAATACATACATATTATTAAAAGAAAAAGTGATGTGTCGGGATTTTGTGAAAAAAAAAAAGAAAAAAAAATATATATAAAAAAGACGAGAGAATTTTGTAAAATTATTTTATTTGTTATTCTCATTATTTTTATTTTTGGGGTTGGGGCTGTTTCTAGGTCTTATAAACGGTACTTTTATCGAAATGAAAGCACTGGTGAGGTGCAATGGAATTATCCAGATGTCATTGGTGGTGCTGAAGAAATGGAACTATGCACGACACCACCACCACAAGATGAGGAAGCCTTCAGTGATGATAAATCATGCAGCAATTTGATCCAGCAAGATGTGTCTGAAAGTACTGTTGATAAAAAACAAGTTGATAATAAATTACCTAACGAAGTAGAAAATGTGCTCAACAAAGAATTGGATCACAACAATAAAATAACAACAACAATCACAACAGGTTTGTTCTTTTTTTTACTTTAAAAATTTATACTCTTAAAAATCAATATAATTTTCATTTAATTATATTCAGATAATGATACAATTAAAGATGATAATTGTGATGTAAAAAATGATGGACCAATTGCACCACCTCCACCACAAATATCAAGTCCAAGTCCTCCGCCACCACCAAAAATATTTTCTGATAATTTAAAACATGGAAAAAAAAGACGAGTTAATGAATTTGAATCTTCTTCAATGATATCAACAAAAAAAGAAAAAATATCATCATCAGGTTAATTAATATTATTATTGTTGTTATTTAAATAATTGAAACAATCAAAATAAATAAATAAATAATTATTATTGTTAAATTTTATTTTTTAGATGTTGATCAATCATTGAGAGTTGAAGAAAAAGTTAAAAATATACAACAGACACTACCAACACATTCTCTAGTCGGACCAGTTCATGCAGAGCCACTTCCACCAGGTGTTGATTCACCTGAAATATCATATCCATTGGCTGGTACACCACTTGAACAAACTGTTATTTTCACAACAGCACCACATCAACAAACAAATGCATCATTATATGCAGCTGCTGCTCTACAAGATCCAACATTAATGGGACATCATCATCAGGCACTATTACAAAGTCAACTTGTTCATTATCCTGCCTATCATCAACATTTACATAATGTGATTGATTTTTTTTTTAAATTTTCTTTGTTTATTTTTTATTTACCATAAAGTTTTTAAATTTTTTTTTTCATTTAGCAAGCAATTTTGGCGGCAGCAAATCGATTAAATAATCAAGAGACTGTTCAATTTGTTTTGGATTTTCCAAGGATATATACAAATACTCAAGTTATTGCTAAGCCTCCAATGAAAACAAGCAACGAGGCAATGGGATCAGCGCTGGATTCATTTTACAGTGATATTGCCTCGTTGGAAAGGCCTCCAATTGAAGCTAAACCAGTTGAAGCAATTATTTACAATACAAATTTACCAGATCGTCCACAGCCAGTATCAACACCAACGTCTCTAACATCAGATAATAATGATAAAATTATCAATGATGCTTTAACAAAAGATAAAGAAAAAAAAAAGAAAAAAGTTTGTACTCATTTTATTTTGTGTTCTTGATTGAATGATTTATTTATATTTAAAATTAATTATTATTTTATTTGTTTATAGGCAAAAATTGTCATCAGCAAAAAACATAAACAAGTGTCAAGCATGGTGGCTAAATGGCAAAAAGCCCAAAATTATGAAGATAGTAATTAATTTGTATATATATATTATAACATAGTGTTAATTTTCATTTTTTTCTAAATATAAAAGTTCAAATAATTATAGTCATTTCTAATATGTTTTCTGTGTTAACCCATATTTTCACCTTTTTTTTTCACAAAAAATTTGCTGGTTCATGAAATATATTAATTAATTATTCATTTTCTACAGGTAATAATAATTATTATGTTTTTAACAATAAAAAAACGTCAAAATTTAAATATTTGGCGCTCTTTTTTTAGCACTGTGTAGCACTGCACCGTAGCGCTAGTTACACCATTTTGGATTTGACACACTAACATACTCACACACACACACACAAACACATCGTAAATATTTTTTGACTTATAAAAAAAAAAACCCATAAAACAATAAATAAATATTAATAACAAAACCAATAGGTTATTGTAAATTGACTAAAAATAAATAATCAAGGTGAGTTTAATTTGTTTAATAATAAATAAATATTGCATGACGTTAATTAGTTGTTTATATATTCGTAATAAAAATGTTTTTAAAAAGTGAGTAGACATTTGTGAGGGACGCCATTTTAAATTGTTAAATGAATAGGGTAAAAAAAAGAGATAACTAGAGATAAGGCATAGCGAATATTTGTGTATTGAAGCGAGATAGTGTTATAATTTATAAAAAAAGGGAGAAAATATATGAGCAACGTCGTAAGTTGGCGTCGTGAGAGCCCCAAGATGTCCGGATCATATAGCAGCTGAATTTTACTCTAAGCTGTGTCTTTGCACCAGGTCATTATTATCATTATCCTCATCAGATTCATTTATTTATTTATTACATTGTTTAAATAAAAATTATATCCTTATTTTTGACAATTACCTACAGGCATATTTTTCCATTGTTTGTCTACTAATAAATATCTAAAATAATATTTTATTACTTGACGCGAGTGTTGATTGATTGCTTGGTGAGAAAAAAAAAAAAAAAAAAAAAAATAAAAAAACTAAATTCTTTAAGGATATAATAAATAATTGTTTATTTGTTATAAATATTAATATTTATTTATTGATTTAACTTTGTGTTTGGTTAAAAAATATTTATTTTTTTTTTTGTATGTTTCAGTATGGTGTTAAAAATTTGACTGTATCAATAATTAATTGGTCGACTTGATTTTTGTTGAATTTCGTTAATTTTTTTGATGTAAAAATGTCAAGTGATAGTGAAAACATGTCAAGACCATCAAAACGTCGTAAATATGTTTTAGAAAGTGACAGTAGTAGCGACAGTGATGATTCAGATATTGTTGAATCAACAAATAGTAAACGTCATGTAAAAAAAATAATAAGTGATACTGATAGTAGTTCAACTGACAGTAATTTTAAATCACCATCATCATCACAATTGAGTAAGATATTTGCTATAATTTAATTATAATTTAGCTATAAGTATATTTTTTTAAAATTAATCATTTGTATTTAACTTTTTAGTTGAAAGTGATTCTGATGAATGGCAATCAGACTGGCAAAGTTCATATGAATCCAATGATGATGATGATGATGTAGTAGTTGTATCACCTAAAAAATCACGTATTAAAAAAACTGATTCAACAATGAACGTCGACAAAATAGTAATATCTGATTCAGACTCAAATGATTCAAACAATGAAAATACTGAAAAGTGTCCAATTTGTTTATTGCCATTTAAAAAACAACAAGTCGCAACACCATCAACATGTGATCATTGTTTTTGCTTATTATGTTTAAATGAATGGAGTAAAAATGTCAATACTTGTCCAGTTGATCGTAAAGAATTTACATCGATGATTGTTAAGCTACATTTTAATGGTAAAATAATTAATAATTTACCAGTTGAAAAAAAAAATAGTATTGATGTTGATATACAAGAAGATCCAACATATTGTGAAGTGTGCCATCTTTGTGATCGTGAAGACCGTATGTTATTATGTGATGGCTGTGATCTTGGTTATCATCTTGAGTGTCTTAATCCACCAATGGAACAAGTACCCATGGATGAATGGTTTTGTCAAGATTGTACACAATTAAATCAATCAAATATGGCTGAATCGGTAATTATTTATTTTTTTCTCCAGCCAAATCATTTTTCATACAAAAAAATTTACATAATAAAATATAATTTATTTATTTGCTTATTTAAAAACAGATTGAAATGGATTATGATGAATTACCTGATTTAATGGAAGAAGCTCGTAATCTTGGTGTAAGCTATGGACGTACAAGAACAGGTTTACCACGTGAAATTGATTTAACTATTGGATTACTTGGTTCTCGTCAACGTGCGTCATCATCTTTACATTCACGTATTGTACCAAGAACACGTCAAACTGAGCGTGTACGTGCAAATATACGTGAACAAGTACGTAGAAGTACACGTACAACAACATTTGATCCTGATCAACCATCAACATCATCTGGTATTGAATCAATATCAGAAAATAGTAGTAATTCACGAGCAATACCATCAACATCACGTGGTACTGCTAGTGGTGCTGGTGTTAAGCGTATTAGTAAGACTAAAAAACCAAGTACACGTAAAACAAGAAAAAAACGTACAACTAAAAAAAATAAATCTAATAATGATGATGGTGATTCTGTTATGCATGAAGTACGTATTAGAGAAATTAATGCTGAAGGTGTTGAGGAAGAAACTGTAACATATGTCAAAATTAAAAAACCAACAACAACTAGACGGAAGACTAAGCGTGCTAAGAGAACGCGAAAGGTATTTAGTCATTAAATCATCATTAAAACAAATAACGTTTAGAGTTCTTTTAACAATTTAAAATTATCGTTGTTTTTTCATTTAGTTTTTTTTTTTTTGTCAATTTATCATAACAATTTAAAACATATCGTATTTGGCAGAATACCAGAATATTATTTTTCAAAATTAATCATAACATTTATTATTATTATTATTATTATTACCATTGTCATTTATTAATTATACATATGAAATTGTCGATATCATTAGGTCTAATTAAAATAGTTTTTTTTTTTTTTTTTTTTCATGTTGCTATTCATGTTTCTCTTCTATTTTCATAAAAATAATAATAAATAATATTGTAATTCCATTATGAAAAATTGACGTTTTTTTTTTTTAATTTTTTACAATTTATTTATAAATAAACTTTTAACTGGAATACATATATACATATTTATCATTGATATCTTTTCAAAAACCTTCTCCTAACAATAATTAATTAATAATAATATAAAAAAAAAAAAAAATAAACAAATAAAACAAGGGAAAAATAAAAGAAAAATTAAATATTAAACAAACAAAAACAAAAAAAAACATGTGCAGCGTTTATAAAAAGAAAAAGAAAAACAAACTGACGAATTATTTGATTTTAGAAAAGAAAAACAGGTCGGCGACGTCGTCTTCGCGGCTTGGTAACAGCAAAAACAGTTAAAAAACGTTTAGCATTGGCACTTGGTATGGTGAATAGAAATTCAAGTGTTCCTTCATTATCTGGTCCAGCAATTAAACATCGTCCAGTTTTATCTGATCATGTTATTTTAACAAATTCACGATATCGTGCTGGAATAACTCGAGTCAGTTTATTTGGAAATGATCTTGGTCTTGGTTACAGTCCACCTCAGTGAGTAGATTCAAATAAAACCTCATTATTTAAATAATTTTTAATTAAAAAAAAAAAAACAAAAATCTAATATCCAATTAAATAATTAACAGATCTGACAACGAGACAATCAATGATGATGATAATGAGGAAGGTGGTGTTGGTTTTGGTGGTCCAGGTGGTTTGGCTTCAGGTCCTTTAGTTAGTGTTCAACCACGTAGATTACCATTATTATCAAATCGTAATCGTTTGGCACTTAAATCTGGTATACAAAATATTCAAACACAGCCACAGCCAGTTGTTGATTTATTATCGTCAATAATAAATAGTCAAAAATTTTGGCATTCTAAAACAAAAGATAAAGTTACACTTAAAGCTGATGGAACTTTTCTTTTACCTGAAGAATCAAATAATAATAATAATATTAATAATAATAATAGTAAGGAAAAAAGCAATTTATCTAGTATATTTAGTCCGAAAAAAGATAAACCAATAATTGATAATAACAGTATTAATTCTCCTAATCTTACATCAAATCCAATTGATTTAAATAATGTAAATTCAAATGATATTATTACACAAGCACCAATGTACAATGGTTCACGAGGAGGTGGTGGAAATGGTGGTAGTTTTCGAGGTAATTATCGTGATGGAAATAGACACAGTTATGGTGGAGGTGGTGGTCATAACTATGGTGTTCGTGATTCATCAAATACTGGCAACGGTGGTCGTCATTCTTACAGTGGTGGAATGAGAGGTGGTGGTGGTGGTGGTGGCCCACGTGATTTTGGACCATCTCCATTAATGGATTATTCACAAAATTTTGATAATCGTGGACCACCTATTGGTGGTTTTGGTATGCCTTTTCGTGGAAGAAATCCACAAAATTTTAGGCATGATAATCGTAATCGAATGTTGCCACCATCTGGCGCTGGAAGAGGTTCATTTAGACCAATGGATAATATACAAAATCCAGTATTTCCAATAAATCCATTGGGACTACAACCACCTCCACCTCCACCCCTCTTGCCGTCATCATTATCATCAGTAACACAAAATCAAACTCAATCATCAACAACTCTAACACCAACAAATCAAATTACAGATAATTCTTTACAAACAATAACAACAACTAGTACTACTACATCAACTACACTGCCAACTTCAACATCAGATAATAATTCAACACAACAAGAAGTTAATCCATCTTCTGTTGTATCAAATGAAAATGATGCTACTTGTAAAGAATCAACAGTTGCTGATAATAATGGTGGAGAGGATGATGATAAGAGTTGTAAAAATAATCAAATGGAAAAAGAAAAAGAGTGTAGTAATAATACTCAATTAGACAATAAAAAAAATGATTCAGTTGAAAATATTGATGATAGTAAAAAAGATTCTTCAGATGAATTACTACCACCGCCAGAACCACCATCAGAATTATTAGATTTTGATGAAAAAAGTGATAAAGAAGAGGAAGAAGAAGAAGAAGAAGAAGAAGAAAAAGAAGAAGAGGAGGAAGAAAGCGATGATGGTGAAGAACTTGTTATTGATGATGCACCACGTGAAAATAATGAAAAATGTGATAATGTTAAAAAAAATAATGACAAGTATGATCCATTTGCTGACGGTGATGATAGTGAAAGTAATGAAAGTCATAATGATTTTAAAAAATCAAGAAAAAATAAAAAAAATAAAACAACACCACTTGTACCGCCACCAGAACCACCAATATTTCCACTTGATAATCTACACAATGATATTAAATATGATGATGATGATGTAAATGATAATTCACAATCAGATTGTCCAAATTTTTCAATATATTCATCTGAAACAATGGATCTTGCACGACATACTGAACAAGAATTATCACAACAAATTGGACCACTTGAACCACCGCCATTACCCCCAATAATACCAGATGATGATGATATTATTGTTGCTGATGTACAGGCATGTGATTTATCAGATATACCAGAACCAATTGATCCATATGTTGAGTCATTACAAAAAGAAAGACGTCAATTAAGTAAAATACCATCTAAAAAAATATCAACTGATACAAGAGGTAAAATACAATTTAAAATTGGCAATAAATTTAAATTAAATAATAAAATAAGTTCATTGTATGATGAAATTGATGAAAATATTAATATTCTAATACAACAAGAAAAAATAAATGAAGAAACAAATCCATCAGCAACACCATCATCAGTTGTTGTTGATGATGAAAAAACAAAATTAAATCCATCAACAAGTAATATTAATGATTGCAAAATTAATAAAGACAATGAAGTGATTAATAGTAATAATAATGATGACGATAATGATGATGCTGTTGATGAAAATGATGGCGATGATGATTTTAGTGGTATAATTGATGAAGATAAAGAAGATAATGATAAACAATCAAGAGAAAGTTTAGTAGATAAAGCTAGTAGAATAAAGGAAATGCTTAGAAAAATTAATATTGAAAATAAAACATTAGATGAATGTAATAAAAATGATGACGATGATGATAGTTTGTCTTCCAAGACTGATGAAGATGCAGAATCTTCAAAAGCACAATCAGATATATCTAAAATTGATGATGATAATACACCAGATTTATCAATGGATGGTTTTGATGATAAAAAACTTGAAAAATCAGATGATTTTGAGCTTGAAAAAAATCCAATTGATCACAAAATAACAAATGATGAAAAAAATAATGAAAATGATAATGTTAATGTACAACAAGATTGGTATTCTGATGGTGCATATACTCCATGTAAAGATGAACTTCCATTATTACAAGAAAAAGAAAAAATTGTTAGTAGTGATGATCCTGATAATATTGGAGATGAAAAAATTGAAACAAAAAATAATAAAGATACCGATGAAAATGTAAAATTATCACCATTTGAAGATGGCCTAGAGCCAATAACACCACCACCAAAAGATCATGAAAATGATGATTTAGATATTTGCCAAACATCAATTGATTATGCTCGATTAGGCACAGAAGCAATATCTGAAACTGATGAAACTAATTTTGATGATGAACCATCAACTCATAATACCAACGATGATGATAATAATAAAGAACATCATCATTTTCACCATCATCGTCATCATCATCGACATCGTAAAAGTAGTGCTAATGACGATGATGATGATGATGATGATGATGACGACGACGAAGATGACAACAATAAAGAAATTGAAGATGGGGAAATAACAAATGAAAAAAAAAAGTATAATATTAATAAACAAAATGACAATAAAAATGAAAGTGATGATTCAAAAAAAAAAAGAAATAAAAAAGACAAACGTGAAAGAGTCAAGGATAATCGTGATAGTGAAAAAAATAAAGAAAATATATCGTCTGATAATCAACAAGTGTCATGGAAAAAAATATCTAAAAATACAAAAGAACGTTCATATCGTGAAAAAGGTAAACGTTCTGGTTCAAGGGATAGAGATAAATATAATTCAGACAAAGATAAAGATCGTGATAATAAAAAAAATAATAAAAAATCATCAAGTAGTAGAAGTAATGCTGCGGATAAAAAAAAAGAAAGGAGAAAAGAATTACCAAGATATGATGTAAGAAAAGTAGTTGCTGATAAACCGATTAGACAAAGAAAAGATGAATATGGACGTGATATACGTGAAGCAACATCAAGAAGTCATTCACGTGGTGGACGTAGTTTATCACGGGGTAAACAAAGATCATCATTATCACCACGTAAAAGTAGAAGTCGTTCATACACACCAAAAAAACAATTACCATCACAATCGCAATCACAATCACAATCACAGCAACAACAACAACATCATCATTCACGTAGTAGATCATGGACATGGTCAAGAAATAAAAGAGATACATCAAGAAGACATTCATTATCAAGAACAAGAAGAAAATCACCAAATAGACGTAGATCATTATCAAAAAGACGTACATCAAGATCCCTATCAAATCATAGACGTAATCGTAGAATATCTCCATCACCATCACGTCGTAGAAATTATCAAAAACGTTCACAATCAAGAAAACGTAGATCAAGAACAAGAAGTAGATCGAGAACAAGAAGTCGTACAAAATCACGTTCACGTTCACGTTCCCGTTCACGTTCACGCTCACGTAGTTTATCAAAATCACGAAGAAAAATAGATAAACAAAAAAATAAACATAAATCTCGAAGTCGTTCAAGAAGAAGAAAACGTTCATGGAGTAAAAGTCCAATTAGTACATCACGTCGTAATGATAAAAAACGTATTAAAAGAAATAAAATAATAATTGAAAGATCAAGATCAAGATCACGTACACGTTCAAGATCACGTGATTGGGAACAACAAATTATTGATAAATCACCAATAAATAGAACTGATAGATATTCAACACGTCACAATACAGTTGGCAGTAGTATTATTGATAAAGATATTATTAATATTAATCCAAGTGCATCAACATGGAGAGAAAATCAATGGACACCATCATGGTCAAGATCACGTTCACATTCACGTTCACGTACACCACCATTAACACAACGTATGTTACATGATTCACATGGTATTGGTGGTCACATTGGTAATAATAATAATGACGATGATGATGATGATGTTGGTATTGGTGGCTGGTCACCAATTCCAATTCAAACATCTGGTTTATCTTTACAAACTGGAACAAATATTATTGATAAATCATCATCAGTACTTGATCCAATTGCACCAGAAAATTTAACAGTTATATTAACAAATAAAGATGCTATTAAAAAAAATAAAAAAAAAGATAAACGCACAAGAGAAAGTAAAAAAATACGTAGTGATGAACGTAGGAAAAAAAGTAATAAGCGTAATCGTACACCACCACCATCAAAAGAAGTATTTGCATCTGGTGATAATATACTTGTTAGTGTTTGTTTTAATAATGATAATAATAATGATAAATTATCAAATAATAATGCATTGCCACAATTAACTGAAACAATACCATTATTAACAACAACAACAACAACAACGACAACAACAACAATGTCATCAACAACAGCTACAATAGCAGCAGCAGCAGCAGCAACAACAATAACAACAACAACTACAAGTAGTAAAAGAAGACGTCGTGATGGTATTAAAACAATTGAACCCCCAAGTAAAAAGCCAAAGAAAGATAAGGCCAAAGAAAAAAGATTAAAATCACCTAAAACAAATAGACGTGATAATCCGAAAAATAAAAAAAGAAAATCAAAAGCTGCTGAAATTGCTGCAACTAAAAAACCAGTGGCTGTTATTGATCTTGATCAGTCACCATTTAAAGAACAAACACCATCACCAAAAGATATTATTATATTGAGTGATGATGATGATGATGATAATAACGATAATAGTAATAATGATAATAATGTAGATAATGATAATAACAACAACAACAACAACAATAGTAATAGTAACAACAATAGCAGTAACATTAATAACACCAATAATAACAATACCAACAATGACAATGTAGAAGTTGAAAATAGAATAAATACAAATGAACAATCATCTGTTCAAAAAGAACAACAACAAAATATTAAAAAACAAGATAATAATAATGAAAAACAAGAAGAATCTGGTGATGAATTTTTTGGTCCAAAAACACCACCAGAACCTCAAATTAAATTTTCAATAAATAAACAACCAAGTAATTTAAGAACATCAATGATGAATCCACTTCTTGGTGATGACGATGATGACGAAGATGAAGATAATCAAACTAATAATGAAAATAAAAATGATAAAAATAATATTGAAAATAAAAATGATTCAAAATTAAATCAAGATAATGGATTATTAAGTTTAGATAGCCAAGTAGAAAAAGGTATTCAAAAAAAAGACAATGAAGAACAAGCAGTACAAGAAGAAGAAGAAGAAGAAAATGAACTTGATGAAGAAGATTTACAAGCACTGGCAATGCTAGAAATGGGATCAAGACAACAAGATAAAAAAAATCAAGATGATAATAATAAAACAGATAAATTATCTCATGATAATAATAATAAAAAAGATGAAAGTTCATTAGACAAAAGAGCACAAGATGAATTAGATTTACGTCTTAAAATTGGTCCCAATACACCACCTGATCCTCCAAATTCACCACCAACATCACCAGAAGCATATGATCCATTTGATCCACCAAAATCACGTTCACAATCACCAACATCATCAAATAAAAAACATGATCATGATATAAATAAAATAACAAAAGATTCAATGAAAGATTCAACGAGTGATAAACGTGACAGTGATAAACCAAAAATAACATCAATGGTGACAATAAAACGTGCGTCATCACCACATCAAAAAAGTGGAAATAATAATAATACAACAACAGCAACAACAACAACAACAAGTAATACAACATTATCAACAGCAACAATAACAAGCATATCTAATCTCATTAATTCAACATCAACATCAACAATTACATCGACATCAAGTACGCTATTATCAAGTGGCATCTCAACAACAGCAACAACAACAACCACAACAACAACAACAACAACAACAACAACAACACAACAATCAAATGACGATAGAAAAGATAATTTATTAAATAATAAAACTACTAGTGGCGGAAGTGGTGTTGGTATTAGTGGCTTATCATCATTTGCAACAATAAATCCAGTATTAGCAACAGTTGCTGCTGCTGTACAAAGATCAGCAATATTTAATGCAAATAATACAGCAAAAAATATAAATCAAGCCAATAACAATCAAACAAAACAACGTACTAACGACAGAACAACTCAATTACCCAATTTATTTGTAAATACAACTAAAAATAATAGTGGTAATAATCGTGGACAAAAAATAAATGCAGCTAGACAAAATGGCAATGATGGAAGTTCAGATAATACTGGAAATGATGTTATGGTACTTGATTCAAGTTCACCATATTCACCTGGCTCAAGTTTAAGTGACGGTATGTTTGATCCACCAAGTCCACCTACTGGATCTAGTGGTAATCATCATGCATATCATCAAAAATCATCATCTTCCAATACAGCAACTGTTAATAATAATAATAAAACATCAAAATCAAATGATAAAAAAGATCCATTTGATTCATTGTTTGGCTCATCATCTCCTCCCAATAAATCTGCTAGTAATAAAAATCGTAGTAAAAAAACAGCAGCAGCAGCAGCAGCAGCAGCAACAGGAGCATCAACATCTGCATCATCAGCAGCAAATAAAGGAAAAAAAGGTAAATTCAATTGGTTTAATATAATTTATAATATTTTGTTTTTTTTTTTTTATAATAATAAAAATTTTAATTGTCATTTAGCAACTAATTCGAAAATTGGCGTTCGAATGGATGAAAATGAATTACAAATTCTTGATGATTTACCAAGTTCAGCTGTTGAGATGCAAGTCAAAGACAAGGTACTGTTTTTATTGTTATTAAATATTTTTTATTATTTTTTTTCATTGATATATCAACTAATCCATGTAACTTTATTTGGTTCATTTAGTTTTTGAAAAAGCTCAATCGACAAGAAAGAGTTGTCGAAGAAGTTAAACTTGTCTTGAAACCCCATTATACCAAGAAGCACGTTACAAAGGATGAATACAAGGACATTATGAGAAAAGCTGTACCCAAGGTATTTATTTAAATTAAAAAAAATAAAATAAACAAACATGATGATTATAATTATTATTTTATAAATTACAGATTTGCCATAATAAATCTGGTGAAATAAATCCCAAAAAAATTGCTCATTTGGTTGAGGCATATGTTAAAAAATGTCGAAACAATAAAAAAAAAAGTACAGTTACAATTCCAAAACAAAATTCAACTAATAATCCTGTAGCAAAAACGATGAGACCAGTGTAAGTGAATAATATATATTTATGAAATAAATATATTGTTCGAATTTAAATAATAAATAATTTATTTTTCAACAGGAAAAATCTCTGGAGTTGATCATCCATAGAGGAGAAACATTAGTATAACTAAAAATTATTTAATAATCGGTAAATGAAGCCAGCAATCGATCAGCCAAAAATTCATTTGATACGATTTGTTTAATAATTAATTGCTGTGTAAGAAACATTTTGTGTAAATACTCGACTCTTGTATTTGTATTTAATTATTGTAAGAAAAATAATGATAATTCAACAGTTGAACATTTCAAATAAAAACAGCACAAATTTTGTTTTAAATTATCTCGTGGATTATTTTAAATAAAAACGAATGACAAAGTTTGTTGCTGATTGTTCTTCTTCGTAGTAGTGAAATAAATAAATTAATTAAATTAATTTTTTTTTTTTTTTTTTTTTTTTTTCTCTGATATTTTTATGTATGTACTGATTTATATAAAAATAAATATCAGTTGATAAATTTGTTTGTGTAAGATTTAAAATATTTATTTAGTCAAAAAAAAAAAATTGTCATTTTAAAAATAAAAACATGGAAAAAATTTAAATAAAATTCTTTTATTTATTTATTGTCATTTGTAAAAGATGTGATATATTTTTTTCTCGATTTGTTGAAATTGAAAAAATGATAAATATTTACAATTTGAGTCATCAAACTCAATAATTATTTACATGTTTTTTATTTGTATAAAATTATTTATTTTTGATCGTGAAAATTTTTTTCTGGTCCAGCACCAGTTGCAATAATAGCTTTTCTTGACAATCTCATATGTCCAGATGTTGGATCACGTCCAAAATATTTGACTTTAAGTTCATGGTCAACATCAAAGCCAAGAGCACTTGGATGTACAACTGAACGTGTATCTAATTGTGATACATGAACAAATGCTGGACGCATATTTGGATGTAATGTAAGCATAACACCATTATCACGCATTTCAACAATTTTAGCTGTATAAATACCACCAAATTCAAATTCTGGTACTTTATCTTCCTTCAATAATTCATCAATAATATCTTTAGCTTCTTTCATTGCTGTTTCATTTGGTGCAAATAAAGAAAAACAATTTTCATCTTGATTTGTAACAGTAACACCAGTTATTTCATATATTCTATTAATATTTCTTCCTCCACTACCTAAAAATTTGCCTCTCTGATGAATTGGAACTTCCATAATTTCACTAACTGGCATATTTGGTTTACCAATTTTGGGCTTTGATAATGTTGCATTCATAATATTAATAATTTTATTATTAGCAGTATGTGCTCTATTTAAACTTTCCATAATAATTGCTAATGGCATTCCTGGTATTTTAATATCAGCTTGTAGTGATGTTATTGCTTTATCTGTACCAGCAATTTTAAAATCCATGTCACCCAAATAATCCTCAATGCCTAATAAATCAGTTAATATTCTGTAATCTTCAATTTTATCTGGTGATGAATCATTGTATTTAGTGACAACACCAATAGCAACACCTGATGCTGGTGATGATATTGGCACACCAGCATCAAGCATTGCAAGACTACCACCACATACAGTTGCCATTGATGATGAGCCATTTGATGATAATACCTCACTATTAATACCAACAGTAAATGGATAATCATCAGGAACAATTGGATATAAACCTCTACCACCAAGTGCACCATGTCCAATTTCACGTCTACCAGGTGCTCCAAATTTACCAATTTCATTTGTTGCATAAGGTGGAAATACATAATCAAGATAAAAATTTTTATCTTTAATTCCACTTTTAAGCATTGATATTCTATCCATTTTAGCAGCTGTCTCAAGTGAATCAAGTGTTACTGTACAATGTACTCGTGTTTGTCCACGTTGAAATAATGCTGAACCATGAAGTGATTCATCCTCACCAACAATACATTTAATATCACGTAAATCAGTTAATTTTCTACCATCACATCTTGTGTCATTTTCAAATATAAGTGATCTAAATATTTCTTTGCTAATAATATTAAATGTTTCAACAACTGCTGATAAATCAAGATCTGATACACTTTTTTTCATTGTTTCAAGTATATTACTTCTAAGATTATTTAATGATTTATCTCTTGACATTTTATCATGTTTATAATCACTAAATATATCACGTAATTTAATTTCAGCAATTGATTTAATTGTATCTTTTAATTCATCAGTTACTTTAATAACTGGTTCATATTCTCTTTTTATTTTACCATAATCTTTAGCTAATTTTTTAATACCTTGTATTATTAATTGACACTCTTTAACACCTTGTTTAATGGCTTTTTTAACATCTTGTATTAATACTTTATCAGCATAACCATCAAGCATAACAAGATTATTATTATTAACAGCAGTAACAATTAATTCTAAATTACTTTTTTCTCTTTCATGTCTTGTTGGCATTATAATAACTTCATTATCAATAAGACCAACTCTAACAGCAGCAACTGGTCCATTCCATGGTATATCTGATGTTGCAAGTGCTAATGATGCTGCATTTATTGCCAATACATCTGGATCATTTATTCCATCTTTAGCTATTGGATGTGAACTTAATTGTATATCATAAAGATAATCTGATGGAAATAATGGACGTACTGATCTGTCAATATAACGACTTGTTAAAGTTTCCTGATAACGATTTGTTGGCCTTTTAACAATGTGACGTAATTCTTGTTGATAATCAACTGTTAATGGTAAAAAACCACTTGATGTTGATGTATGATTTTTACTAACACACGTGGACAATACACGTGTATTACCCATCTTAACAAATCCACTGCCATCAGCAAATTCAACTATTTTACCAGTTGACAATGTCATTAATTTTTTTCTAATAAAAAATAAAAATAAATACAATTTATTTTATTAAAAACAATACAATTATTTATAAAGACACCTACAATAATATTTTGTTTTTTTTACTTACCCATTTGACAGTGTCACTTCTGCTTCAGGCATGTCCCATTTATTTGCATATAATCTCTTTATATTAATACATTTATTATTGTTATTTTTAATTAATAATAATTGTTTATTGTTACGGAATAACCTCAAACTTAAAAGACCCGGCATGTTGAGATTTTGTGAATTAAGATGACTGTTGTTTGAAATAAAAAAAAAGAAATAAATAAAAACGACAGCAAGCAGAGAGCAGAGAGAAAAAAAAAAATAGATCTAAAGCGAAAGGATGTTTACCGTTTGTCAACAAAGCAACTATCTTTTTCAAGATCAATTTTTTTTTTCAAAAAGTCCAAAAAATTAGATGAATTAAGTACTCACATCTAATTAGCCTGGGTTTGGCGGAATTAGAATAAGCTGTTATGCTTATTCTATTGGAGTTTTTTTGGAGAATATTGGAGTGAAGTTAAAA
>JAPYYR010001231.1:0-28767 GCA_030523065.1 Aphidius colemani | reverse complement strand
GTGACACTTTCGTTCGAGGCAGATTCTAGCGCCCTCATTTACTCCGAAATGTTGGCTTCAGTAAAAATCCGAAGCTTACACTCCTTATTCACCTCCATGGTACAGTCAAACTGAGATAAACTCTCCTGTAGATATAAACTATAAAGGCTCACGGAATGGAGCAAGTCAGTACCTTTTTTTGCCGGTAATAGCGCTCGTGCTTGGCTAGTTTAGAGTGGGTATAAGTAATCCTTATACCCACTCTAGCTAGTTCTACGGTCACATGTTATTTTTGTTTACATTTATTCATGAACACCTTACACATTATAAACATAATCTTGACAAGTCAAAATATTATTATTTAATAATTGCTGTGATTATTTAAATTAACATTATTGAATAATAAAGTAGTTAAACCAAGCCCACACTTGGAAGTAAGTTGTTATTTTTTTTATAATAAGATAAATATATGTACAAGTGTATGCCTATAGATTTATGTCAATTTTTTTGTCCATATAGATTTACTGTTATTAAATCTTCACTTGGATGGAAATGTTTTTCACAAAACAAACTAGATACACTAAGAGGTTTCCGTAGCATTGGAAGATTTTAAGAGGTTTCCGTAGCATTGGAAGATTTAATTTCCAAGCATCAAAAAAGTTGCGGATCCTGAAGTTGTTAAGAAAATACAAACTAAAATGTAAAATAACATATAGTCCCATGTATATTCCATTAATACATTAACTTTGGTACAAAAAACATAGAGATATTATTTTTATTTTCTTTTGATGATTGAAAATTGAAAACAATACATTTTTGTACCATGTTTCTCGTTAAAAAAAACAGTGGTAATAATAAAATAACAACTTACTTCCAAGTGTGGGCTTGGTTTAATTACTTTATTATTCAATAATGTAATTCAAAAAAAGGTACTGACTTGCTCCATTCCGTGAGCTTCAGTAAAACCGGACAGTTTACACTCCTTGTAGACCTCCATGGTTGTAACGTTTCAGTGCGTTTCAGTAGAATGAAATTTACCAATGTTGGTTTAAGTGGGTTTAAGGGGTATAGCTGATAGTAAACACTGCGCATGTGCACTCTCGATGTATAGGGAACCATCAGCTATACGCCTTAAACCAACTTTGGTAAATTTCACTCTACATATTTAACGTTTGTTGATCGTTAAACAAAATCCTAATCAATTCTTAATTTCAATTGTAGATATAATTTTTATCTAATTTATTGTATTTATGTATTAGTAATTTCAAAAAAAATTAAATCAAAAAATAAATATGGACGATAAATTGCGTCAAATGGAGGATGAAATGTCCAGGTAAGAAAAAATACTATAAACATAACCAAATACAAAATAGAATGCCGAAAAACAAATACTTTGTTTAATTGTAAAATTGTTTATAATATTTGATAACTTTTTTTTTTTAATATAAAGGTTTGAGGCTGAAATTGGTGGACACACATCAATGATGAGACCAGTTATTGGAGCAAACACATATAGTCAAGTAGCAAGACAATTAGAACAGCATGATATACCAGCTCCAGCAGTTGCTGCTGCCGCAGCAAGTTTAGCATTTCCTCCAATGATGGGATTTCCACCACCACCACCTCCACCATCAATGTTAATTCCACCTCAAGTTAATCGTAAGTAAATGAATACATAACTTTCTAAATATTCAATCGAGTCTAATGCTAGATTAACAGTCAATCATATCAATAAATTGCTATTCTTCATTTATTTAAGGTCCAGTAACAACTTACTCATCACCAGCACAAATATCAAATAATTATGTACCAGCTCAACGTGATCCAGTCTCAAGGAACCAAAAATCTTATGAAGCTCCAACAGTTGCAGCACCAGTCATACGTCCAGATATTATTGAAAAAATAATAAACACTAAAATACCAGAAAATGATGATAAAAAAAAAATTAAAGTTAAAGGTGTTAGCACAGCTGCTGAATTGGCAATTAGTCAGGGTAAAGCAAGTTCAGTTATGGCAAATGCAAGTGTTGAAGATACACACAATGGTAAAGGCAAAGGAAAAAAAAATAAAAAAATCATTAGAATGGCTGGTGGACAAACTTGGGAGGATCCTTCATTACTTGAATGGGATGACGGTTAGTTGAAAACTTAATTATTTAATATAATTTTAAATAATAATAAACAATTATTAATTTTTTTATTACATTTTTTTACAGATGATTTTAGAATATTTTGTGGTGATCTTGGTAATGATGTTACTGATGAAATGTTGGTTCGTGTATTTAGTAAATATTCAAGTTTTAAAAGAGCCAAAGTTGTGCGTGATAAACGTACAAATAAAACAAAAGGTTTTGGTTTTGTTTCATTCAAGGATCCACAGGATTTTATCAAAGCCATGAAAGAAATGAACGGTGAGTTTAAATATTTATTTTCTTAGTTTAATTATTTCCTTATTACTTTTCATTTACGTTTGCACATTTTTATTGGTCCATTACGCTCAACGTTACCCTAACATTAAATAAGTTAACAAAAATATTTTTTTTTTCTTCATATTTGAGAAAAAAAAAAAAGAAAACAAATTAAAATAATTTAATCTTACACTTAAAATGATTTACATTTATAAATTAATGACGACCACATAAATACTTATTTATTCGATTTTCGTTATTTTTTTTTTTTTTGTCTTTAATACACTTTGAGTTACACCGCGAGAAAAAAATGACATCAAACATGGCATGATGAACTCAAATTTGAATATTGAATGATATTTATGATTATTTACCAAGTGGACCCCAGCCATATGATATAAATAATTGTGGAATAATTGAATATTGTTTTCTTGGCTGATTTGAACCGGCATTTCTAACAGCAACACGATTTTTTTGTGGTACAACTGGTAATGTTGTATCAACTGTTTTTCTAATTGATTCATTTGTTTGCTTTGAAGCATCTAAATAAAATCCAAAAAATAAATAACATTTCATAATAATAAAATGACAAAAGTACAATTTTTACCTGATGCTTGATGAGTCTGACGAGTTCCATGTGGATTCATATAAAGAACAGAAAATGGCATACCACCAGCACCCCAACTACGTGATAAAAAAACATCTTTTTTAACTGGTTTATTTGTTATTTGTCGTATGGCTGATGATGACTCGTCACCTCCCAATACATCAATATTCTCTCCAATATTAGGTCGCCTTTGTGCTTGCATTCTTTTATTGACAAAAAAAATATTTTTGAATTATTAAAATCATTATTAAATTAGAAATTATTTTCAATGACATACAAAAAATTTGGATCCTCGTGCATAATGTCCTCGACATTATTTCTATGAACAGGTATAGGTGCCAAATATCCCCAGCATGGATCATCAGATCCACATGGTGATTGAACAATTGAACCATCTTGCCATGATACTGATTGTCTCTCATAAATTGGTATTGCCAAAGTTATCATTGGATAAATGATCAATGCATTTGATAAAAACACCAATAATTTATTCATCTTTCTTTCCTTTTTTCTTTTCAATTTATCTGAAAAAATAAAAACACATTATTTTATTTATTACTTGTATTTTATAAATATGTCGCAAATAAACTATTAACATATTTAAAAATTAAAAATAAAAAAAAAAATAAAGTTATTTTTTAAAAATAGATTCAAGACAATAATTGAGTGGGTAGAATTTGCAGAGAATTATCATAAATTTTAGTTTTTTATAATTTAATTTATAAAGACACTTGAATAGTTGTCTAGAACATGATGTTTTTTTTTTTTTTTTCTTCAAAGGAATTTAAATAATGTGTAAGGCTATTTATATCAATATTTTTGTTAAATTTAGATTAGAAATGATTGTATCATTGGATACAAATAGTTGTTACTGCAGGCGTTATTTGTATTGAATGCCTTCGTGGGAGAGAAAAATGAAACACGATCATCATTCTTATAAAAATGATGTTAATTTTTTATTTTTTTATATTATAGTGATAAATTTAAGAGTGTCCACACGACCATCATATTTTTTTTCTGATTCATCAAATCTATATTTGTTTGTTAGAGCATACTTATTTTTATATTTTCATTTTATTTTTAAAAACGATTATTTATTCTTTTTTTGGATTTTTTTTTCCTGGTAGTATGGCCTTGACTATCCAACAAGTTTACGCTTATAAAATAAAAAAAAAAAGATATTCTATACAAGAATTTAATAGAGTAATGAACCCATCGAGCTGTTGCGAGTTTTATGAGATAGAAGATTATAAATGTTTGAATAGTTTATAAGTTTTTTTTTCATAAATAAATGAATTTTATTCGAGTCAATTTAAACAATAAAAAAAACATAAATCTATCAATATTTTGAATGGCTTTCGCGATTATTTGCATCGTTGATTTTGTTGGTATTTTTTTATAGAATTACATTTAAAACGAGCTATTTATTAATACCGATAAGGAATTTGTATTATTTTTTTTTATCATTTTTATATTCAATAGAATGTCATGTATATTAACTTATCATTTATTATTAAAAATTATGATGATAATAGATGGAGAGAAAAGAAAAAAAGTTAAATATCTTCGGTGTGTTTTATCGTAAGCACGAAGAGGGAAGTAAATTTCTCAGATTTGATTGAACAACTTACATTCATGTTACGTGTTTATTTAGAGAGGGATGATATAAGTGGATTAGCTTTATCAACACCCGAATTTTCGATCTCGTAATTGTTATTTTATTTTTCAAACTTTTAGACCTTTTTCTTGGCTCTTACCCTTTTTAGTAGTGTTAACTTTTTCTTTTTATTCTTAGCTACGAATTAGTAAGGTATTTAATTTTTCCGGACCTTTTTGATCCTCTATTTGTCGAAACGTGATTTCTCTGTACTTTTATTTTTATATATTTATAAAATTGATATTAAATAATATGAAAAAAATTTCTCAATAGAATTATGAATTTATTTTTAATTTCTTTTATCGTCAGTAATAGTCAAATGGCTTCATTTTAATTTTCACTTTGAAAAAAAATAAATTCGTTAAACTCTTAGGATACAATAACTAATGAATTTTAATTAATTTTCCATTATGTAAATTGAGTTTGTTGAAAAAGAACTTAATACGATAATTTTATTAGCAAACGTAATTTAAAAAATGGCAATTTATTATTGAAAAATAAAAAAACAAATAATTGAAAAAATATATATTATTAAAAGACAAAAATAAATATATAAAATTAAATTAGAAAATAAAATATAAATAAAATAATCCAAAAATATAGTACAACAACAAGAAGAAGAAGAAGATGAAAAAACTCACCGATATGAAAAAATGACTCAAGTTTTGTTCTTGTTTTTTTTCGAAATAGAAAAAATAAAGTTCACTCGTGTTTAATATTCCTTAATGATAATTAAGGATCGAATATTCGTTCGAAATGATCGTTTAATTGGAAGCAAAGATTCCCGCCAAAGTCTTAAATACTCTGTTGTCATTGGGGTTTGTCGAGATTGAATGCGACTCAAGTTTGGATTCTCTAGGTATTTGATTCAACCCCCTACCCGATCACATCGTATACATTACAAGATTTAACACAGCATCCCTTCTCCAATATTATTTCAACCAGTCATGAATTTATACGACCAATAAGCCAATCGAAAAAATTCGCAAATCACTTAATAAATTAACCACCTCTATTTTTTTTTTTCTCAAAAATTATATTCATATTTAAATTATTATTAAAAAAATTCAAATAAATAAACTAGTATTATTAGTTTTTCAAAATTTACGTTATTTTTAATGAAAATTCTTAAAAATATATATTAATAGTCAAAAAAACAAAATAATATTTATTTATTATTTGTTTCTAAAACTGCAGTTTATGTTTTTCATTTTAGTTTAATTGACTTGTTGACTGGTTGTCGTGAGAGCATTTATTTCCTGGTTCAATAAACAATAAAAATATATTTATAATATTTAAAATTGTTGTATCATGCGTTGGTTACACATATACATTTTTGGTCTTGTGAATCAGACACAGAACATTTTCGTGGGCGACATAAGAAACGCAAGATAACCCGTGGGACTTTGGACAGAGTCTAAATAAAATTAAAATAAAACAAATTTCTGGAATTTAAACACAAAAAAAACATATATACTTGGGACGATGATAATGTAATACATTTATTTTTAAAAACTAATATCTATTTTGATTCTCTAATCAATTAATCAACTAGCTTGATTGAGATATCGCTTTAATAATTTACTGGAAAATAGGATGTTTAAATTTGCCTCATTCATAAGCATCCAATTAATATTATTTTAAAAATATAGTCAAAAAAATTTGAGATAGTATTTTTATTTTATTTTCATGTTTGACAAATAATAGAAAAAGTCAATCAGATATTTCATTGGGTCTTTGTATAATCCATAAGAAAAATCCCTTGGATTAAAGAAAAAAAAATAAGCGTGTATGAACAAAAAAAAAAAAAAGGGAAAAATGTAATAATATATGAGGGTGGAAAAATACGTAAATGACGACGCACGATATTTTATAATACCTGATAGATTAAGTTGAAATTAATATAAAACCATTTGATGCACTCTAATATTTTTATTTATTACCAAGTTATGTAAAAAATTGAAAAAGAAAAAAAATAAACTATGTAATCTATCCACATATATTATTATTAATAAAATAAAAGTATAAATAATGTAGGTCAAGAAATTGATGTAAAAAAATATTTTAAAATATTAACAGAAATGATGAAAGACTGAACGGATATCTGATCTGAGTTTGAGACTCCTAGTTGATTTATTTTGAATAATAATTTATCATTGTTATCTAAAATATGTCCTGGTGATGTTTCACTCAGCTTGAAGTCAATTACACTGCTGATCTGTTAGTTTAAACTAATAATTAAAATTATTTGAAGCTTTTATTTTAAATATATTTTTGAATAATAATAATAATTGAATGTTAACTTGTGGTATAATTAGAGACTTGTAGATTATAATTAGAGTAAATTTAACTTGACAATATGATATGCTAGAAATACCAAGTTAATCCAAGAATTATTAATTATTATAGTTTCAATTCAAAGGATTTGTTTGTTATTCTGTAAACTCAAAATCCATCCAAGATAATTGAAGTTTGTTATTTAAAAAAAATTTTTTATTCTCTGAATCCTTTGACCCATTTTTTTTCTCTTTGTTATAAATTTAATTTTTATTATTTACAACATCAAAGAGAAATAATACAATAATTTAATAATTTCATTAATTAGGACAAATTTTTAATTGATGTTTTTTTAACAGAATAACTTGCTATTATTATTTTTTATTTATTCAAAATTAATTATTTAATGTATATTAATTTATTATTTTTTTATTTTACAGGAAGATACGTAGGATCGAGACCAATAAAATTACGGAAAAGTTCATGGAAACAAAGAAATCTTGATTCAGTTAGAAAGAAGGAAAAAGAAAAACAAACACTCATTGGTTTGTTGACTGGATAATGACAATTTTTTTGTAAATATAATAAAAAATATAAAATAAATAATTAATTATAATCAATCATGTGTTTATTAATTAACTTGACATTTAAAAAAAAAAAATATTTAGAATTTACAAATTACAATAGAGCTAAGTAAGAAAAAAAAAGAAGATAATTTTTTTTTGTTTTAAAATATCAAACAAATGTGAATCATATTAAAAACCATAACAACAAAATATTAAAAATTAATGAATTTTTTTATTGCCTTTTTCAATGATATATTAAAAATAATAAAAACAAAAAGATGAAAGATCATAATGACAAAGTTAAGGAGGATAATAAAACAAATGCCCTCGGGGTGAGAATAATTTTTAACAAATTATCCAACTTTTCTTATTCATTAAATTGTATTATATTAAGTTGATAAGTATTTTCATATAATTTATAATATAAAGTAAAAAAAATTGAATATACAGAAGTATGAGGGAGAACGAAATTCACGGGGTGAAAGAAATGGTTTCGGCAAGGCTTTTCTTTTAAATGGAGATATTTACGTGGGTTGTTATTCTGACGGTTTACGTCATGGAAAAGGACTTTATAAATTTAAAAACGGTTCCAGTTATGATGGAGAATGGCGCCATGGATTAAAATTCGGCAATGGTACATTTATTTATCCAAACAATTCACAGTACCAAGGTGTGTCAACAATTGTCAATCGAAATTTTATATTATTTACTAGTAAATAATATCATTAAATACTATTTAATTTGTTGTTAATAAATAATAGGCGAATGGAAGAAAAATATTAAAAGTGGCTTTGGAATTTATCACTATGAAAATGGTGATTGTTATGAGGGATCTTGGAGTGATGATGTTCGTCATGGTCTTGGTACATATTTCTTTAGATCTTATGGTGTTAAATATATGGGTACTTGGATTGATGATAAAATGCAAGGACCTGGACAATTCATTTATCCTAAATATAGATATCATGGTCATTGGGAAAAAAATATGGTTGACATATTATTAATATTTATTTTAGTTTTTGACAAATTTAATAATCAATGAGTTTATATTTTTTTGATAGCCAATTGGGAAAGGATGTTTTGTCTTTGAAAATAAATGTATGCAGCATGGGTTTTATACTCATGTATTAGATGAAAAGAATTCTAATAATACTGCAAACAAAAATGTAATAATATAAAATAATTTTTTAGATATATTATTTAATGATTTTATGGAAATTTTATTTCTGTAGAATGAAGATTTAAATATACATAATTCAATGTCAATTTGGCGAGCTCAAAGTGTCACTCATTATGATCCTGACCTGTTGCCACAGGAAGCTGTACCTCTTCGTGAACAAGTTAGTTACTCAAACAAAAAAATATCATAATTTAAACGCTCAAAATTTGAGAAAGTTAGAGATAATTTAATTGAAATATTATTGTTTTGATACTTCCTCTACTTGGTATGACATAAATTCAATAATCAGTTATACAATTATGACATCCTGTATCCGGATTTAACGTCAAATAATTTTTCTCGTTTGTATTAAGATATTAATTAGTTAAAGAATTTAATGAATTATCGATATCCGGTAGGAGAATTAATTTCATTTAAAAATAAGTAAATATATATTTCATTTTTTGTTTCTATAGACTTCCGTTGAATCATCAACAGACATTTGTGATGAAAAAGTTTGGACATCTGATGAACAAATGTATCTCACTCCAATTGAGTCAGAAGAGTTTCATAGTTTTTCACATGACTATGACAATTTTGGAGACGAAGGATAATTTAAATTATTTTACTTTTTTTTTTACTGTAATTTTATTAAAGAAATCATATAAAAATGAGTATTTTTATATTGTGACGAGAAATTTTATACTTAGAAATACTTGAAAATACTTGAATCTTATTTACATTTTTGAATAAATCAAATTTATCTTTATTATTTTTATCTGATAAAAATAAATGTGATTTATATAATATTAATATACAATTAAAAAATAATAATTTATAAAATTTTGTGATGAATGTATTTCTATTCTCTAATAAAAAAGTCATACAAAAAAAAAAAAAAAAGGACGGAGAAAATCTATTTTTTGAACTTTGACATCATAAAGCAGTCTTATCATTATTAAAACAGTTAAAAAAAAATGCTAAAGAAATGTTAATGTTGTTATTATATTTAAAATATAATAATCTATTTTTGATTATTCTATTATTGCGTCTATTGTGATAAAAAAAATAATCAAATTGGCACAAAAACAATACGTTAAAAAATATTGTTCATCTGGAAACATGAAATAATATCTAAACACGTAAGAAGACAAATTAATTTGCTTCAACATCACAATAATAATCAAATTAGCTACCACAAATAGTATTATTAATTTAAACCACAGTCTCATATTTTTCTATACAGCATTAAAATAACAAATTATATAAAATATCTTTACAGTAATTTAATAAATTCATGTCTTTTTTTTTCTTCTTTCACAAGTAGATATTACGTGCTCGATAGAAAAAAAAAAGAGTGAAAATATCAAATTTCATACAAGTAAAAACGATACAATAAAATAAAAGAAAAATATTAAAGATATTTTATATTATTTGCTCAATATCATGGCACAGCAAAAATATATATTTGTTTCATTTTAAATTTATCAATACTTTTTGAATAAAAAAAAAAAAATTATATTATTATGTTAGTTTGACAAACACGAAGATACTAAGTTATCATTTAAATTAAAAAATTGTTGGGTCATTATTTATCATTTGTTGAATTTAAATTTGAGTGTATATATACTTGGACAATAATTTTTTTGTCCCTATTATTTTACATGGCCACCAAACGATCAGGTGGCCTCTGTGAAAAAGCAATACTTGCTACAGAAATGCTACAGAGGCCTGCAGTTATCACACCAAGGCCAATATAAACCGAGGTTATCAACCAAAATGCAAATAAATATAATGTTTTATTACAATATTTATCCTTGGTTGGATCATAATTTGGCTCGTATTCTTTATAAACCCACATTGAACCTATAAATAAATAAAAATAATATTATAAAATAAGGAATTATAATTTAAAAAAACAAACAACAACAATAATAATTAGCTAAATATTTACCAATTATAAACCAACCAAGCATAAAACAATTTATTAATGTTTGAGTTGGTGATTGTCGAATTCTTTCCTCATCTCTTTCTTCTTGTCGTTTTCTAACTCTTGCTGATAAATGTAAAAGTTGTTTAAATACACCAAATCCACCACCAACAAGTAAATAAACTGGTATATATTCACCCTGTGGACAATCATATAAGTATATACCACCTATCACCATCATGCATATTGGTATTACTATTGTCACACCAATTATAATTGTACATCCAACTGAAATTTTCGAAACAAACAATAATTAGTTAATTGATAAATAGGACATTTGAAAAAACAAAATTCTTACGTGTGCCAAGAAGAAGAACAATCACATTAAATATAAAATCAAAAATTCCTTTTGATGTTTTATGAGCTTCTCTCATTCTTCCAAATAACGAGTCATATGATGGTGGTGGTGCTAAAAAATTAAAAAAACAAATTTAAATTGTAATGAAAATATCATTTTAAAAAAAATTGTTTGTCAAGTTTTATTTATTTTAAGTGCTGACGAATATCATTCAAGGTATCATCATTTTTAGTTTCGAATATTCATTATTATTTTAAGTGATTATGTCAGCATTTAAGATAAAAAAAAAACATGATATATTCAATGGAAATTTCCTGAAATATCCTTTTTTTATTTCTGATGATAATTAATAGATAAATAAGTTATTTATGAAAGTAATAATTACCATTTGGATCTATGACTTCGTCGTATGATGGTGGTGCTCCTCTTTCACTTATTAAATTTGCTGGATGATCTGGTGGTAAATTAATATTGTGATAAGAGGGTGGAGGTGTACAATTTATGCAAATTGTATGATGAAGATTGTTAAGAGCATTGTGAGATCCAGAACAAATTCTAATTATTTCTTCGTGATGTCCTTCACAAGGCCTACCACAGACAGACATTTTTATATTCTTGTATGATCCTCAATATTTTATAAACCAAGGTTTTCTAAGTTTCTTTTATTATCAATTTATTTTCAATTGATGCAATTCATAAATTGAGCTATAAATTGATTTTATTTTTTCATAAAATTATTTATGCAATCTTGATATTTCCAGCTCAAATTGACTTTGATTAATATCATTGTAATAATTGCCCAATTTTTTATATTCAAAATTGAAACGAAAATCAAATATTCACTCAATCGAAATTTTTATCTCAATCGAAATTAATTAGCTGGACTATTTAATTTCGTTATTTCGATTGATGATAGTACTTGTAACTTTTAATATTCATCATTTTCATTAAATTTAACATTAATTATAATTTAAAAAATTATAATTATATGTAATTTTTTTTTTGTTTATTACACTTGTTTGTTGTATTGTTTGTTTTCTTTCTTCTTTATGAATTTTCCATTTTATAATAATTATAAACTTGTTTATATACTCATTCACTTGGGTATATTTTTATCACTAAAACACTTGCATCGTATTCTCGAATTGTTTATACGGTTATGAGTTTATTTATGTAATTTTTAAAAGTATCACGTTGTTGACAATTGCACTGTGATGCACTTGGTTAAGATGAAAACGAGACTGAAGGAGAGACCGCGAGTAGACGCCATGACATAGCGAACGTCAATGAACGAGACAAGATACAATAAAAAAAAATAAACAAAAAGTTATATATATATCACATATATATATATTATATATTATATGTAGTAAATAAGGCAGGAGATGATGTTGTCGACACGACAGGGAGATGATTCATCAAGGTCTTCAATTTCGCTGAATTTCAATAATAAATTCAGGATAAAAATAAATGCAATTTTATATTTCAAATTATTTATATATTTACATACGCCTAATTTCATTTTTATTTTAAATAGCAAACCATCATTAGATTGTCTATATTCAATGTTTATTGTCCAACACTAAGAACAACTTATTAAAATCAATACTTTCCATAATAGAAAAAATTTCGAATGAAATGACTATTAAAATTACTAAAACAATATAATGATGACTATTATTTTTTTGATGATTAAAAAGTATAGCTAACAAACAGTAGTATAAAAAAATTAAATATCACGTTGTGTTATTATTTAAAAATTTAATTAAAAATAATTAGCAATATATAAGTTTCTCAAAGTCAAGATGGAAAGTCAAGAGCACAATATGAATAGTCAGACAAAATAAAAAAAATATTTAAAAAAACCTACAAGTATTAAACTACAAGGTCATCAAAAAACAAAAAAGGATTTATATATTTTTTAAATAATATATAATGTGAGTAAATAAATTAGGCTTAGATAAAAGAGGCATATAAAATATAAGAATATTAATTTTATATTCAGATAAATATTTCATGATAAAAAAGAAATGCCAAAAGAAATATCAAAATAATTAAATGAAAAAAAAATAATAATATTGTCCTGAGGCATTCAGGTATATAAGAAAGATCTTGAGACCGATTTAATTCAGCCTCGATATCATGGCCACTTGGGTTTGTGTACCTGGAAAATCCTCATTCAGGTGTGGGTTGAAGGAACACATGAGAAACACAAAAAAAAAAAAAATTGGCGCAAAGTATGTGTTGCTGAAATTGGAGATGATCATCCCAGATCTTTTTTATCTTCATGACCTTCATCCCTTATTCACTTGTTCAACAATGCAGGCATATAATTGCATACAATAACAAACAGCTTTGCTCTTGTTTTTTTTTATTTTCAGTCATTTTCAATTAGCTCTGCTTAAAATAAAATTCTTCCAAAATCATTGACCTTCAAAAAATTCATTATCAATTTGATAGAAATTATATCATTTTTTTTTTCTTAATATAATATAAAGTACTCCAAATTTTAAATAAATTTATTTGGCCCTTTAATTTTTTGTCTTTTAATTTTGCCCTTTAATTTTGACACTTCCAAGAAAACATTTAGTTCTTTATTTTTTACTCATTTTTATTCTTAAAAATAGTCAAATACATGTTTACTTTTTTTATGCTTTTTACTTTCGTTTTCATATGGATGCAGTTGTCTTTCAACCGGGACATTTAATTGTGTGGGTGTTAATATGTATTTTTTTATTTGTTTATTAGTGTAAAGGGAAAGTAAAAGTGAACAAAAATTTTATTTATGTATTGATATATAAATAAGTGTATGTATATACACATGCGTATGTGTATTTGTAAAATAGCGTCGTAACGAACGAACTAAAAAGTAAAAACCAACAGTGCGTCCAGTCGAGAGCTAGTGAAAATGATCCCTTGTATTATTATTTTATTATTTATTTGAATATTATTGTTTGTTTATTATCCCTCGATTTGTCATGTGAAATATTTGTTTTTTTTTTTTGTGTTGACTCAATTATTAAGTGATGTAAATTTATTGTTATTCTTTTGTTTGACAACGACTTTGTGAAGGACTTTTTACTTTTTTATTTGGTGGTTACACGTGAAGATGTGTGATACAGCAAAGTTGTGCAAATATTGTTGTGAAATATTCTGGTAATGGTACAGATTTATTTATTGTGAAATTTTTTTTTATTTTTTATTATTAATTATTAATCATGGGTACACCGGATATTGATAATTTTTTGGCTGGACGTTTGGTCGAATGGGTAAGTTATTTGTTATTTAAATAGTAATAATAATAATCATTTAGTAATATTGTTATTAATTTTAATTAAATTTTTAGTTTGACAATTGCCTTGAGGATGATCATCGACTGGCAAGTTATGATGAGCTTGTGGATGGAACACTTATTCACAATGTATTTTTACAAATGTAAGTAATTAAAATAAAAATAATAAAAGCATAAAAGCAACAGTTAATTAATATTAAAAAATAATGATTTTAGGAATATTGAGCCCATTCATGATGGTATAATTCCCAGCTGTGGGAATCCAATTATCAGAATGAAAAATCTTGAAATGATTGTTGGTAATATAAAGCAGTTTTATGAAGAAGAACTGGGACATATTTTAATGAAAGTTCCTGATATAACAAATTTAGGAAAAGATCCAGAAAATAATGTTCAAGAAATGGAATTATTATTAATTTTATTACTTGGTTGTGCTGTACAATGTCCAAGAAAAGAAACATTTATGGAAAAAATAACAAATTTATATGAGGATAAATCAAGTCAACATATTATGGTTGATTACATTAAACAAGTAACTCTTTCTCCTGGTATTGTATTGACACAAGAGATGATGGAAAACTGTGGTATACCATCAGATGTATTTAAAGATATTAAAAAATTAAATAATGAACGTAATATTTATAAGGATAAATGTCGTATTATTGGAATTGATGAATTATCATCATTACAAAATAACAATTTATCATATTGTGATAAAAATTCAAGTGTAAGAAATAGAACAACGAAATCCGAGTATGAAGAAAATCATCATAATGCTGTAACACTTGCTGATGTACGTTCACAATTAAGAAAAAAAAAACAAGAGTGTGATGAGTATAAAGAATCATTTAATGAATGTCAGCTTGAAATTGAAATAACAAAAGAAGCAATGAATAAACTGAAGCAAGAAAATCAAGAGTTAATGCATGAAGCAAGAATAGCAAAATCATATAGAGATGAATTAGATGTTGTTATGGAAAAAGCTGAACGTGCTGATAAATTAGAACTTGAAGTATCACGTTATCGTGAAAAATGTTCAGAGCTTCAATTTTGTAGAACAACAATAACACAATTAAAAGAGGAAAAAGAAACATTAGAAGAAACTTGTGATATGTTGGAGGAACAATTAAACTCATCACGTTGTCGTTCAGATAAAGTATTAGAACTTGAAGCACAATTAATTAAATATAAACAAATGTTGAATGATATGGTACTTGAACGAGCTTCTGATAAAGAAAAATATCATGAACTTGTTGAAGAAAATACACAATTACGTCAATTTAAAAAAGCTGCTGATGATGAAGCTGAAAATGTTGAATCAATAAGTGAAACAGATGAACCAATAAATTGCGACAATAGATTATCTGAACAATTAACAAATAATGCACAAACAAGAGCATTAAAATTACAAGTTGAAAATGGTAAGCTATTAGCAATGATTGATAAGCTAAAAGAAAATAAATTTTATGAATCATCAAATAAATTATTAGAACTTGAAAAAGATAAAAAAAAAATGTCATTAAAAATTGAATCATTAAATGATAATAATGACAGATTAATACATCAAAATTCTGATTTAGAATCAATATGCCAAAAAGCACTTGATGAAAATAAAAAATTACAAAATACATTAAAAAATCAACGTACATCATTTGAAAAACAACAACAAGATTATCAAAGTCAACAATTAAAAATTGTTGAAATTGAAAAAAATTATGATACTGCCATAAGAGAAAAACAAAGAGTACAATCGCTATTTGAAAGTGTATGTAAACGTGCTGATGAATTAGAACGTTCACTTGAATTATCAAATCAACGTATTGATGAACTAAAAATAGTTGAAGATAAATTAAAAAAAACTGGTTCAAAAATAAGTGAAATGGTATCAAAAATTGTTATACTTGAAAAAGATAAAGAGTCATTGACACGTGAAATACATAAATGTCGTGAATTAATTGAAGAAAAAGATGTTGCATTAGATAAAGCAACAAATTCAATTGAACTTTTAGAAAAGAAGTTATCTGATTTAGATAGAGAAATCGATAATTCAGCATCACAAATAATTAGATTACAAGAAATTGAAAAAACAAGCAAAGAACTTGATTCACAAGCAGCAATTGATAAAGAAACAATGGAAACATTACAATCAAATTTAATTGCTGAAAAATTAAATACACAACAATTACAAACGTGTTTAGAAAAATTAGGTTTAACTGTTGATTCATTATTAACTTTAAATATTGATAATATTGTTGATACATTAATTAAGTTACCAGAGGTATCACAACGTATCGAAAATGCAAAAATTAATCATATAACACCAACAACAAATACAGATAATGATGAAGATACACCAGTTAATAAAAATTTACGTGAAACAATTGAATTAATGAAAAAAGAAATTGATAATATGCAAATAAAGCTAAGCACTAGTCAAACAACTGCTGATAATTTATTAGAAGAACAAGCTAAACTTCAAGTATCAATAACAACATTACAATCAAAAAATACATCACTAAATGCACAACATACTGCATTGCAACTTGCTAATTCACAGCTAGTTGCTGAAAAAGAAGAATTACTTAAAGATCGTGATGTCCAACAACGTACACATCAACAATTATTGCATGATCAAGTTACTCTACAAAAATTGCATGAACAACTTACTAATGAGTATGAAAATTTTATTCAAGAGAGAGAAACACTTAAAATGAATTTACGTGATGCTAAAAATATTGCACGAACACTCAAAGAAAATTTAGATGCATTGGAAAGCAAAAATAAACAGTTGTTAAGTGAACAAGAAATTGCCGCTTCAAATGTTGAAAGTCTTAATAATCTCAGAAGAGAACATTCGAGATTAAAGGTACCTTTGCATTTATATTTTTCTCTTAATAATAATAAGAATAATTTAAAGATTATTTGGTAAAAAAAATATTATCTTTTTTTCAGGATGATTTTAGAAATTTATACACAGCAAGTGAAAAATTAAAATTAGAATATAGAAGTCTACAGGATGATTATAGAAAGAATAAAATTGAAGCAAATCGGTTGAGTTTAAAGCAAACAGAGTTACAAGGTGAAGTCAGCACAAAAGAAGAAAGATGTACAAATCTTGAGCTTCAAATTAATAAATTTAATTTATTTTTGTTTTCAATATAGATGTTAATGCAAATGACGTCTGGCCTTGATAATAATAGACGATCATTGATGGATCATGTGAGTGTGCTCTTGAATCAATATCATGATCTTTTAACTCATTCCATGGAGGACAAAGAACACTATCACATGGAAGAAAAATTATATCGTGATCAAGTTAATAACCTTTCAAGACAAAAAGAAAAACTTGAAGAAAAAATCATGGAATATTATCGTAACAAGCAAAGTTGTTCAACAAAAAAGTAAGTTTAAATTATAGAAAAAAAAACAAAAAAATTAAAACAAGATGATAGAAGATAAATTTGAATAACAATTATTAAGATAAATATTTACCGGATGTTTTTGCATTGTTTTTTTGTCATTTTTTAGAAAACGTTTTGGAGAGAATTGGGTGAAACGAGTTAAAAAAGCTGGTTCCGAGCTATTAAACAAGGTAAGAAAAAAAAAGGATATATATAATTGATGATCCATCAATTATTATTTTTGTTTTTATGGCAATATATTGTTATTTATTTTATATCCAGACTCATAAATACTCATACTATTTTTGTTTTGCCTTTTTTTTTTTTTTCAAAAAGAATCGTCAATCATGGGCCGATGATTCCAAGCAATCAGATGGTAAATCTGAATCTGGTGGAAATGATTCAGATGTTAGTGTTGATGATCGTCGTGCAGCAGGTAAATGTTTAGCAATCCACGAGGAGCACTATTGTACCATGTGCATACAAACACTTAATTAAAATATAATATCATTTTCATCATGTGCAATTATATTTTGATAATAAAAATATTAATAATAAGTCAAGAAAAAGAAGTGATTTTTTTTTCATAAAATTTTTGTTATTAGCTGATTCTACTGAGCTTGACAACGATTCTTTTTCTCTGGGAACACCAGGAACTCGACGAACAGTTTATTACACTGATGATTCACCTTCATCTGCTACTTCCTTGCCAGTAAGTCAAATCGTAAAATTATTTTTTGTTTGTTTTTTATCGTGTTTGTTCTGGTGTGTCATTTTTATTTTTATTTTTTTTTATTATTTATTAAAATTTATTATTAAAATAAATTTAGCCAGAACAAAAATCAGCCGAGTCCTTGTCACAAAGTCCAATTGAACCAGATGCTCAATCAACACGTACAACAGGTGATAAATCAACCCATCCAGAGGAACAAACACAAACCCGTCCATTTTTAATCTACAATAAAATATCAGCAGTTATCAATGAAACGACGACATTATCCCCAGTAGAAGAGCCAAACACACCACAAGATATTGGAGAACCACATACTGCGAAAGATTCAAAGGTCGGTAATTCAGTTTGGTACGAATATGGTTGCGTATAAATAAATAAATAATACAACAACACAGTTGTAGTTAAAAAAAAAGCAAGTATATAAGCAAAATAATAAGTAGCATAATAAAAACATGATGAGAAGCAACAGAATAAAAAAAAAAACAGATTGCAATTATGCTGAATAATCAATTATACGCTTCTTCGCCTTAATTATTTTATAAAATTTATTTATAAATAAAACATTTTTTTTTATTTTATATATTCAATATATTAAATTATCGAAAAATTTTTTTTTTAAATTTATATTTATCTACAAATTAGGTATAGCATTTAAAATTTATATTTTTTAATAAAATTTTTTTGTGATATAAATACAATGTGACAAAAATAAAAAAAAATAATTTTTTTTTTTTTTTTTGATCATTGATGGAATCGGCATAGATGACAAAGAAAAAGAATTTGTGCTGATGCAGAAAAGATTGAAAAAAAAAAACAAATAAATAAATAAAATAAAGATTTTAAAAACCGGAATGCTTGCCGACTGGTACCTCGAACGAATCCGTCACCAGTAAATTAATTATACTGTAAATATAGTTACATTTTATATTTTATTTTAGTCTTTTTTATTATTTTATTATTATTCAGTTTCTTTACGAAATATTGGTCCATCAAAATTGAATTCTATACGTTCCGACGAAACCGTCTTCCAACGTTAGACGCTTTTTTTTTTTAGACGCATAGATTTTTAGATTTTTTTTTTTCGTTTTATTATTACCTGAAGCGACTGTAACATGTGCATTAAAAAAAAGCCGATAAACTAAACAACGAATTTTAAAAAGAATTTTTTAAAAAAAAACTACGTAACAAAGTATTAGTATACTAAAGAATTTTTGTATCTCGTAGACTATAAGTCCAATTTTTTTTATGAAAAAATAAATATAAAACAAAAAAAATGAATAGTTTAAGTTAATAATATTTTGTGAGTATTAAAGTTTAGAAGACAATGAAAAAAAAAATTACGAGTGTTATTTTATTATTATGATTTAATTTTTTTCATTTATGAATCCTTTTGAATGCAAAAGTTCCCGCGGGACTAGATATATTCTGCGAGGTAAAAGGGCTGTTTTTTTTTAACTTTTAGGAAAAAGGGGAAATATTAATAAAATTTTTTTTTTTAAAAAAAAAATAAAAAAAAAAAAAAAAAAAAAAAAAAAAAAAAAAAAAAAAAAAAAAAAAAAAAAAAAAAGACACCTATCAACCTTCCGGAGATACTTGTCCCCCCCACATTGAAATTCTCAGACCCAAGTAATTTGCATACTTGACATGAGCCACTCATTTCTCATTCGATCGCAACAATTTTTAAAACAATTTTTTTTCCCAATTTTTTGTCAACATTTAATAGGACTTCTTTTCTATTATCAAATTCGTGTGAATGCAGCTGAAACAGAAATAACGATGAATCTTAATTTGATTGTTTTATTTTGTTCAATAAAAATTCCCAGGTATAATATCCTTTTATTAAAAAAAAAAAAATAAAAGCAATTATTTAAAAAATATTTGTTTCATATATTTCCTCTCGAATATTTATGAATATTTTTTTGCAATAGAAAAAAAAAGTTTAAAAACGTTTTGCGACATTGTTGGAGACAAAACTTTGGGGATGAAAAATGCAAGAAAGTAAATAAAAAAAAATTTATATAATAATAACAAGAATAAAGTTGAAACGATCGAAAGAAACTGGAGTTGTCTCACCGTGGGGTAGAAGAGCACCAGGGCATCGTAAAAGAGTCTTGCAAAAAAAAAAACCCTATCTACCAAAAGCAAAGGAGATAAAAATAAATGAAAAAAAAAAATAAATAAATAAAATAAAGTAAAGAGAATAGAAAAAAATCAAGGGATTTGCTCCGTTCATTTTTGCAGTTCACCCCAGTCTCATCGTCAGCGCGAAAAAAAGATATAAAGGAAAATAGATAAAAAATCAAAAGAAGAAAAAAAAAAAATTATAGATATATATGGTCAGAGAGATGAGAGTATAAAAAAAATTTCTGGGTGGTGGCAACAGAGGGATCGACATGGAACCCAACCCCTCATGATTCAGCCGCAAAAGGAGGTGCACCACTTTTTACAAACCCCCATCGGTTATGTATGTCTCTCTTTTTCTTTACGAACCCCCCTTGGCCCTTCTCCTCTCCTAAACCCCTTTCATTTAATTCTTTTCATTAATTTTTTTCTATTTTTTTTCCTCTTAATATTTTTTCTATTCGTTTACTCGATAGTGGGCTCTCTTGATTTTTTGGCTCACGAGATTTGAGACATTGAAGGGTCCAGAGAAGGGAGGAGATTATTTCGTTTAACCCTTATTCAAGAACAGGGTGGAGCAATATATGCAATCATCTAAACTGTTGCTGGATAAGACTGTACCAATTTTGTATATGGGTGTCCTCTCATCTCATCGTTGTCGTCATCATCATCATCATCATCAACATCATCAACATCAACAATTTTGTCTTGTTCGTTGGTCTATCGCCACCGTGACACAATCAACTAAAAGAGGGGATAAAAGTGGAGGGATATTATACTCGCGTGTTCGCGTAAATGTAAGTCCTATCACCGGCACACCAATGCCATGGCAAACAATGTGTTGCACACCGTCGTCACTGTTGGACAGCTAGTGTTTCGAACGGTCTTGTGTATTACGTGATAATAATTTAATTTTTTTATCAAAATACATGATTTATAATCAACATATTATTTTTATTACAATTAAAATAACATATCTAAAAAGAATTGAAAAAAAAAATAATTAAATTTGCATGTCAATATAATTCAATATAAAATATTTAACGTGTTAATTATTTTGTTACTTTTTGTTTCAATTTTCAATTAATTTGCACGGTTTGATTTGTTTAATTTTAATTTGGCTTTTAATTTATTTTGTTTGTTTGTTTGTTTGTTGAATTTTATTTTTAAATTTGCTTGTTTGAATTTTTGATAATTGAGTGTGATATTAAATATGGTTTGTCATAAAAATTGTTGATTGATTTTTAATGGGAGGTTTATTTGGCAACACGTGAGTAAAAGTTTAAACGTGTGAATTATGGAAACGAGAATTGGTGTGTCCAGTGGGGGTATTACAGGAACAAGTGTTGAACCGGTGAGATGTGTAACAACACCCTCACCGGTTCATCAACCACAAACAATAACAATATCATCATCATCTTCATCATCATCAGCAATAACACCAACAGCAACATCAACAACATCATCAATAAATTCAATATCATCATCAATAACAACAAGTACAAATAATGCTATTGGTAGTATTAGTGGTATTGCTGCTGCTGTTGCTGCTGCTGCTGCTGCTATAACAACTGGTACATCATCAATGAGTCCAACTGGTGCAACACCAGTATCAGGCTCATCTGGACCAAGAATACTCAGTAGAAATGTCAATGGAACACGTGAGTTTAAATTTTAATCAACAGTTTCATTTTAATTTGTCAAATGACAATGTCATTGTTAATGGTCATCAATCCAACAAGTTAACTACTTATATTTTTCTTTCGCTGATTATTATCTCTTGTAATTTACTTGTCAGCTTTGATGAACATCCAATTAAGCAATTGTTAGCCACTATCATATCAATGCTGAATTATTCTTCTCAATCAATTATTGCCTTATGCATATAAACCCGAATTTTTAATCATTTAATGAAATCAAAAATGAACATAATCACATTCGTTGATACATACATATAAACATATTTTTTTTTTCAAATATAATCGAGTTCTTCATCCACAACCGACAGTCCTGTCTCAACAGTCTTGTTTATTGTTGACGTGACTTGGCGGTGTGCTTTTAACCATCGTGAAAAACTGGATCTATAAATTTTGAAAAAAAAAAAAGACGCCAACTAATAAGTGACAAAGACCAAGTTGTTTTTTTTTAATTAATTTTAATCTTGTTTATCAAAGTTATTTATTTGTTTAACAATAAATTTTTTTCTTTTTGTTAATTTTGCTATGATTTTAATATGAATTTGCATTTTATTTATTTATTTATCCGGTTTTCGTTTTATAAACAATATCTATTCCTACGTGGGGGAAAAGTGAGCTGAAATAAGATGACTCAGTCTCTCATTTATTTATTTATTCTTTATATAAAACTTAGCCGACAGTTATAGATAAAACAACGGAGAAACAGAGAAAGCCACACAAATTTAATATAAAAAACATAATAATAAAAGTAAAAAAAAAACACCGTAACGACTTGGGTAAAAACGTTGAGATAGTTTTTCGTTGGGCACCCGTAGCTAGCCGCCGGCATGGCTATATTGCGAGATCACTTTTTGCCAACTTCTTGCACGAGACAAACACGTCCAATGTGGAATGGACCCAGGAGTTTGCAATGTTACTATCGTTTCCACAAAAAAATATATATATCATAAAAAAAAACCTTTTGGAACACAGAAAAAGCGAAAAAAAAAAAATATATATATTAAAGTAGAAAAAAAAAAATAGCAAGTAGACAAAAAATGATAATAATAATGAAAATATACAAAAAAAACGTTGATGGTCTTTGCGGTTTTGTCGGGCTTTTTTTTTGTTTTCTTCATCTAGCTCTGATGGCATTGCGGAACCTCCCAAAGACGCCAAGCTTTTTTTTCTCTAGTCTGGCAAAATGATGTTCGAAAAAGAAAAAAAAATATATATAAAGATATAAAAAAAAAGTATAAATAACACACGGATATTAAAATAATAAAATCATTCAAAAAAAAAAGTAAATTGTGTGAATGAGTATTGTTGATGAAAAACTTTTTTACTATGATGAATAATAGTTTTTTTTTTCTATTAAAAAATATACTTGTAAAAAAAAATTAAGTGAGAATTTGTATTGTAAATTAATTTCGTTCAAATGATTTTTGAATATACATTACAAATTTATAAAAAAAAAAAAACAATTAATATAATTTTAACGCGGCTATTGAATAACTTTTTTCTAGCACTATTTTAAAAGTGATTTTAAAAATACTTGTGCTGATATTTTTAAATGAATGTAAAAAAAACATTAAATATTCTTTAAATATACAAAAGAAAAAAAAACTGTCAGAAAGAAAAAAAATTAATATTTCAAAAACAATAAATAATAAAGCGATGCAATTCGTTTGGTTGGATATATTTGATTGTTGAGATTTGATTGTTCCCGTATATGCGTTTTGCATATGTCTAGTCTGGACGTCCTTTGAAGGATCCAACCCACGCGTGGATGCAGCTGCGTGCGTCCGAATTATACGGATGAATTTTTTTTTTTATGTTAAAATTTTTTCTTATAATTTTTTTTTCATATAATTTCTATTTGATCGTTGCTTACTTCCTTACTCCTTTAGTCCTTTGACTATATTATATACTATTCAATGTCTTGGCACATGTATTTTACCTCAATGTTATCTGAATAAACAATCATGATTACATTAATATATGAGACACATTAAAAGCGCATGGATGCACTTGAATATAAAGAAAAATAAATATTAAGATATACCAAATACAAAAGTGAAAATAAAAAACAAATAAAAAAGGCTCTATCAATAGAAATAATCATCTAAAAAAATCATAATAAAAATATCATTATGTTACTCGCTAATTAAACAATTTTTTTTTTTTTTTTTATTATACAAATAATTTGTGTTTGAAATAAGTTTTTTTTTTTCTTCGCTTTCTCGTTTGTAGATTTATTTTTTTGTTATAAACTTGATTATTTATTTAGTTTTTTTTTTTCATCAAAATATTCACTGTTCCGTAAAACTGCCAAGTTTCTTGCAATAATTTTTTTAAATCTCTCCCTAGTTGATAGTATAAAAAAAATATACAGAAACTTTTTATTGAACATTGTATTTTTCTGAGAATGGCTTAAATGACTGAGTATTTTTATATATATATTTTAGTAACAAATTAATAAAAAAATTGTAGCAAAAAAATTATATGCACATGCAGGGAGAGACATGACGAAATCGATCTGAGAACTCGGCTTTCCCACAGACACTGTTTTTGCATATATTAAAAATTTTTTTCTAGAATTTTTTTTTTTCCTCCAAAGAAGAAGGGTCGATACTGTATGTATGTACGTATGTTTTTTTTATTTTTTCCATCAATTATTTTTTTTGTTTTTTTTTCTTCGGGTAGATTCACTATATAAGTCGCGAAGAATCACAAGAGTCACGTTTTAGCTAATATAATAATTACTGAAAAAATATTTTTTTATATTTATTTTTAACTGATATATTTTCTTTGTAAGTTTTATCAAATACATATATTATTTTCAACTATATCATTTCAATAATAATGTTAAAACAAAACCAAGTTATATTGAAAAAGTTATTAATCTAAAATATTTTTTTATCCTAATAAATAATAATTATAAATTTTATACGATATAAATAATTAAAGATAAAAAATTATCTCTTTTTTTTTTTTGTAGTTCCCACAATAATTTTTTATTTCTAACTAGCTGTTTATATTTATAAATAAACTTGTACTTATACCACCTGCAAAGTGCTTAACAATTTTTTTTTTTGGTCAGACAGTCAGAAAAAAAAGTAGGCCTTATGCATGATTATAAAATATTCAAAATAAGAGAAAAAAAAAAGGTCCTGAGAAGACGAAAAGACCCCCCAATTGTCTATTTTTTTTTTTCTGAATTTTTTTTTCTCGAGTTACTATGATTTTTTTTTTCTTAACATCTTAAAAAGTGGGGACATGGCTAGGGCAATACAGGGGAAAATAATGATATGCATAAATGAAGGGGTTAAAAGGGTCGTCTTATTAAGAGAGAAAGTGGAAGTTAGCATAGGGCTTTCCATAGACAACGTGTCACTGTGCTTCCTTGAGATAGTAAAAGAAGGGGAATATAATTTTCGACAGGTAAAAGAGTAGGCGCCTTGTTGCATCCTTCTTGCGGATTATCGCTAGAACAAAAAAAAAATATCTACATATTTTAAAATAAAAAAAAATCAACCCTTTTAGAGAGAAGTGATTTTTTTTTAATTATCGAATACACTGTGGGAACGATGCGTCAACTCATGTCTCTCGGATTAAGGGGTGAAGATGTTGATGAATTTAATGAATTACAAGAAAAAAAAAAAAAAAGCTGATAAAAAAATTGGTACAACTATTGCCAGGTGTGATTACTTGTTCTTGATATTTTTTTTTTATTTTTGATAAATATTTAAAATATGAAAAAAATGTTTTAATTTAAATTACCAATATCGATTGTTAGAAAAATAGATAATTTAATGACTTAATGTTGATGCAATTTTTCAGGAATGATTTTAATTTTTATAATTAATTTAGTTATTTATATTATTATTGAAAATAATTTAACAATTATAAAATAATTGCCTTTCTATTCTAAATTAATTATTGTATATTTTTTTATTTAAAAAAAATTCATCAGCATTGAGATAGAATTAAAAAAAAATATATGTATACGACAAATGAAAAGTGTCAAGTGACATCTACTTGTTATATACCTGATCATTGTAAATTGGCTGGTATCAAATTTATACGATCATTTAGGTTGACAATCGTGACTACGTGCAACGAATAACCACACTGGTCACACCAGTATTCCAATACTTGATTTTTGTCAAAAAGAAGACTCGTATTTCTGTTTATATCTTCAATAAGACTGAAAGAAGTAAATTTAAGTTTGTCTCTTTATGCATCATTCGCCAATACACGTCAATGTCGTTTTATTATTTTCTCAACTGCATTTATTATGTTTGTACTTGATACTTAAATCACTCTTTACAGTCTTATTCTATTTTATTATCCATTAATCTTTTTCATACGACAAATTTATCTTGTTAACAACACAAATTGTTCTATTTGTAAATTATATTTTATTTATAAATTCATTGATTAATATTAATTTATTTATTTCGATAAAAAATAAAGAAAAATTTTATTGAAAAAATCTTAAGACAAATAGATCCAAGTTAGAGATAAAAATCTAAACAATTGAGGATACTAACGTTCTTTTTTGCTTAATTGAAAAAAAAAAAAAGAAAAAAAATGTATACATACGGGTTTGAAAGGGTTGAAATAAAATATCCGTATCATGAATAATCATATTCATTGTTTCATTCACAGAATGACGGTTGGTGAGATGAAAAATCCGTTGGCATCTGCAATACTAACAATTTTTTTTTGTGTCTTATCGTTATTTAAACGTAAAAAAAAAAAAAAAGCTCAAGATGGCGAGAGCAAGCCATTTTTTCGGGACGGGGAAATTTTATAAAATTTTACTGAGGGGTCGTTATTCACCCCAAAGATTTCTGGGACCATTTGGGGTGAAAAATTTTTGAGAACGGGATCCACTAAGTGGGCTGTGCCCCAAAAATCCAACCCCCAGATACCAGCCTATTTCTAACCGTCATTTTTTTTTTTTTTCTTTTCAAAGATTAAATTAAAAATTTAATTTACAAAAAAAAAAATCTTTATAAATATAATAAATGTAAGAATTAATGACAAAACTTGCCACTTTACCTATCATATTTTTAATTCAAAAAGAAATTTTTCTCTCCAATTTAAAATTAATAATTTTCATTGAAATACATATGCATTTATACAGCCATATAATTTCAAAAATGAAAAAAAGATTTATACAGAAAAAAAGAAATCAAATAAAGTAAATATATATGAAATGAAAAAGGTGTTGTGTAAAAAGACCGGTAGCTGATGGTATATATAAATGTACATAGGCATACAAATTGCAAGCAATGTGTCTCGGGGGGTATACATATAAAACCATAGCAAAATAAAGGTTTTAGTAGCCACGGCTCAGTCCATCTGCCCGGTATGTTTTGTCCGTGTGTCCGGACCACGAATGGGAGGTATAACCCCCTAATGCAAAAAAAAATATTAGTAAAAAAAACTCCTAACCCTTGCTTGATTACAATGCCAGTAAAAAAGCAAAATACTAACCGCCGATGAGAGAACCAAACGATTTTTGCTTGCCTGCTTGGTTGGCGTGCGCGTAAAAGACCCTGAATCTAAGAAACTAGACCCGTTTTTGTTGTTATATGTATTTGCCTTCATTTCCTCCCTCACTAACATCCTCATCATCATCATCATCACCTCATCCTCCTCAATCTTACCGCACTTAAATACTCTATGAAATAGTAGACAAATAACGTACGGTTTCACCCTCTTCAATCATGATCATTTTAGGTTGTTTAAAATTTATTAAATTAATTATTAATTTTATAAAATGATAGTGTAAAATGTATATCAATTAATAAACTGTAAAGAAAAAAAAAAAACGTGAATAATTAAAAATTCACCTGAACCGGAAATTAACAGTGATATATAAAAAATTTATGAGTTTTGTGTTCTATTGTTTGATGATGAATTTATTAAGGTTTGTATTAATTGGAGCAGGGGGTAAGACAAGTTTAATTGGCAAACAATCGGTGGATAATCAGCCCCCGATATGTACGGTGTCGTTATATATACAAGTGAAGCTGGGAAAAAAAAGATGATTGTAATGAAATAAATAAAAAAGCCAAAGCAACTGATATATACCAAGTCAGATTGGAATGAAAAGAAATAATATTATAATGATAAAAAGTACAATGTATATGATACGCGTAAGGAAAAGATTGACGAGAAATCAAGGTGTAAAAAAGTATAAAATTTCTAACGAAAAAGAGGGTGGCAGGGGGTGAGGGAATATACACACTTATATATATGATACTCTCGTTCCCATGATTGACGATGAGATGAGGGATTTATATATCTGGTTTGCCTCCCTGTACCCTTCTCATCATTCTCATTTCTTTACTGCGTGCCACACTCGTCTCAGGTATACTGTATACACATTACAACAAAAAACATTACACCCAAAAAAAAAAAGTCGTTATGTAAATTCTCTCCAAGCGGTCATCAAGAATTTTCTCTATACAACAAAAAAAAAAAATTGTAATATAAAAAAAAAAAAAAAAAAACAAAAATAAAACAAAAAAAAAAAAAAAAAAAAAATATAAAAAATTTTAAATCTAAAAAAAAATAAAAAAATAAA
>JAPYYR010001230.1:0-29259 GCA_030523065.1 Aphidius colemani | reverse complement strand
TTCGAAAAGAGTGAAATTTTTTTTCAAGTATCAGGCAAATATAAATATCGAGGAGGTAAATTTCCAAATCAATTTTTATTCTAAAAATCTATCAAGCAAACAGAAAGCAAAGGAAGTATCAAATCTTAAAAAACAACGAATATGTATGCATTAAATATTATTTATCTCGGCAAACTCTGAAAGATCACTAGGAATCATCAAATTAATTAATAATACACAATAAGTTAGCTATATCATGGTTTATTAATTTTTACTTATGTTATTCGTCGTGTTTACATATTAAAAAAGAAGAAATAACATTGAAATTTTAAAAAAGTAAAGGCCTACGAATTAAAAAAAATCGACATACGTGAAAAATTTTTGTTCGAGCCATTAAATAGCGCTTTGAATGCTCTTTTACCCAAAAAGACAAATAAATAACAGTGTTGACCCCAATGTTTAGCTATTTTATAATTCAGAAGTTATTTTCTATATTCGCTAATATAGGACGCTTTCTGATTTACTGATAGTTAATCGAGTTGATAAAGAAGAACTATGTCATTTTGCCCTGTAATACCGAATTAAGATAATTGGAGTAAAAACAAAATGGCAGATATTTCATGACGCCCTCTTGAAATGTTTAAACAAAAATACCGTTACAAGTTACAACAAATGTGAACACACATACACACCGCTGGGGTTAGTTTCGGGTTGCGGTGTGAGCTGTATTTTTTTTTTGTTCGTTAGTTTTATGTTTGAATTATTATTAATTAATAAGTCAATGTTTTTTTTTTTGAATATATGTAGTTATTTGTTATAATAAGATATTCGTTAATTCATTAGTGCCTTATGTTGCGTTAGAAAATTATCTAAAGCGTCGTTGTTTACATTTTTGTGCAAGTTTGTGCAGGTTCACTAAGTGAATTGTGTCGTCTTTTTTTTTTTTTTTTTTAAGGCATTTTAGACTCACGTCAATTAAAAGGTAGATCTATATTCTAGATATTTTTAAATATTAGAGTAGTTCCTAAATGTTGACTGTGTTTTTTGTTCAATCTTCTATTTTTTTTTTAATTTTGTTTAATTAATAAAAGTTATGACAAATTGGAGGGAAACATTAAGTAGTACATTAACCTCCAAGAGTCCCTTCATATTGCCAAATAATGGAATAATAAAACTAGCATGTTTTGATTGTTTTAATAAAAAAAATTAATTGTTTTTTAAATTTTTTTTTTACACGTTTAGCATCAACATGGATCGAGCAACAAAAGCATCAGCAATAAAATTGATTAAAAATGATAGTACCACATTTAGCAAACGTTATTTAAATATAATTGAAAAAATGGAAAGTTCAGCAGAAGAAACTGTTGATTATTTTAAAAATTTAGTTCAACAAATACCATCAACTTTATCAGGTCCTTTAATACCAAAAACTCCAAAAGTTATACGTAAAAAAATTATTTCAAAAGTCAATACTATCCCTGAAGATACTGTTGTTGAATTATCAACTGCTGAAGATACAGAAGATGAAGCTGCACCAGTTAGATCAAGACGTGCTGCATCTCAAAAAGCATCAGCAACTATCAAAAAACAACAATCTACAACATTAAATGCAAAATTACGTCGTCCATCAGCAGACAGTCAAGAATCAAATCCGGTTTGTTGTTATTTATATTTATTTTAAGTCAATTCAATATTTATCATATCAATTTATTGATAATGTTTTTTTTTTTTAGTCGTCAAAAACTGTACGTACAAAGCGCTTAATGAGTCCTCGTACCAGTACTGAAGATGATGAAACTCGTAGACGTCCTTCAAAAATAAGTAAAATTGAAGAAAAAGAAACACATCCAAAGCGTGGACGTCTAATTAAAGTTAAAACTGAACCAGTATCACCTGAAAGAACAATAACTGAACCAGAAACACCTGTTAAACAACTGTCTCTTCCAGTACGTGAATCACAACGTTCATCAGTTCCAAAAATAAATGTTAATGAAAATGTTAATGATCCAAAACCGCCTGTTGTTATTGACGAAACGATGGACGTTGATGAAAATGATATTACAATAACTGAAAAATCAACATATGAAGATGCACTTCCAATTGGTAAAAATCTTCCGATGAATTCAACAATGTTAAATCCAAATTCAACAATGACAATTGATCGTAAAATGTTTAACGTAACAGTTGTACTTGAAAAAATTGATAAAACACAATCAATATCACAAAAAAATTCACTTCAAAGTAATTTTGGATCACAAAGAAATTCAGTTCAAGAACAAGAAAAGACATATACAGTTACAACACCAGCTGAAGTTGTACCATCAGCAATATCATCAAAAGAAAGATTACAAAATAAACTTCATGCATTGCAACAACAATATCAACAACAAGGATTAATAACTGATGATGAATCATCTCCAGATAATAGAAAAAAAGTAAAAGCAGCCAAAAAACAAAATGAAAAAATTCCAACTAAAAAAACAAGAGTATTACGTTCATCATTAATTAGTGAAGATGATGATGATGATGATAACGTTGCTCCATCACCATTAAAACCATCTTCAAAGTTGAAAGATAAAAAGCTAAAATCAACTACAACAGATGCTACACAATATAAAACAACAACATTATTTTCACCATATGCAAAAAGTTCCGTGAAAAAAAAGGTTGAAGCATTTGAACAAGCTGTTAATAGTCCAGTAAATAAAGCAGTTGCTGTTGATGTACCAACACGAGTTACAAGAACTAAAACACGTGCAATGAAAGCTGCTGAAGGAAATGAAATAATGCCAACACCAATAACAAATGCACAAAAATTAGCACGTAAATCATTAGCAAAAGCCAAGAAAATATCATTGATACGTCAAAAACGTGAACAAGATGAGAGCAAAGAAAATACAGGAATAAATTTAGAACAAAAAAGTAATAGATTAGATTTGGCTTCTGAAAAAATATTAGCTAAAATAAAAGAAAGAATAACACCAATTAAAAAATCACGTTTACAAATGCCAATGTCAGTTAGTAAACTTCATCAAACACCAGCAAAACAAATACAAGTACCTATGAAAGCATTGACATCAACAAAAAATCATAATGTTGTATCATCAACTGAATCATTATTAATGTCAAAAGTAAATACAAAATTAGGATCAACTGATTCACTTGATAAGAAAAAATTCATTGATGAAGATGATGCAAGATGGAGAAAAGAAGAAGCAATGAAACAACAAAGTGAAGAAAAAAGAAAAAAAAGAGAAGAAAAAGAAATGAAAAATAAACTTGCTAGAGAAGCTAAAGAACGTCTTGAACAAGAAAAACGTTTAAAATTAGAAAAAGAACGTGAAGAAAAAGCACGTGCAGCACAACAAGCACAAGAACGTATGCGTGAAGAAGCTGAAAGAAAACGTCAAGTACAATTACAAAGAGCACAAGATAAAGAAGAACGTAAAAAACAAGAAGAACAATTAAAATATCAACGTTTACAAGAACAAGAAGAAATTGAACGTCAACTTGCTGAACAAAAACGTCGTGAACAAGAAGCTGAAAAACGTCGTTTACAAGAAGCAAGAAATCAACAATTACAAGCTGCTGAACAAGCTAAATTGAAACAACAATTTCTTGCTAAAGCAAAAGCCAAAGCACTTGAACAACAAAAACAACATAATCCAAATAATTATATACTTGATTCTGAGCCAGAAGATGAATCAGATGATGAATCAACACCAAAACATCCAATTCCACATTGGGCATCATCAAGTGTTAGAAAACATCATTTAGATATGCAACAAAATGTACCAATGAAAATTGTATTAGGATTTTTTGGTGCCAAAATGTGTACACCCGATTTATCAGAATTATTTGTTGGTATTAAAAAAGATAAACTCCTGAGAACATCAAGTGCAAATTGGAAAACACCACCACGTTTTTCAATGATGGAAGAATAACTATCTTAAATAATAATTGTTTATTATTTTTTTTTTAATTTTCATATGTAATTGCAACAAATGATTATAATTATATAACAATGAATCAAAGTTTTAAATATAAACTAGTTCATTTTGTAAACCATGTTCATTTTATCTACAATGATTTGCATTTACCAAGAAAATTTATTTGTCAATTGTATCTCATATACCTTCGTTTTTAAGCATTCGATTTATTTATTTTCGTTTTTTTTTTTTTTTTTATCCAATGGCTTTTTTCTTTTTAAACATATAAAAAATAAGTATTAATGTAATCTGTTGTATTGAAAAAATAAATTTTTTTTTATCATAATTTGTCAATTTTCAATTGGATCAATATTGAAGATTTTTAGATGTGTAAATGCTGCTATCTAATTGCATGAAAAAATATTTTTAAAAATACATTATTTAATTGATAATAAAGGTTACTATTATTATAAATAATTCAATTTAAAATAAATAAATAAATACATGTTCATATGATGTTTCAAGTGTTACATTTGCTTCAAGTTCTGGTCTAGGTGCTTCACAGCGATCATTATTATTAATTGGCTTGACGAATCTTTCACTGAATAATATATTTCTTAATTTTAAAGGTACTTGTCTTGGTGTTTCAGCATCATCATCATCATCGTCATCAATGTTTGCTCCAATATAGCCACCTTTAAGTACCTGCATTATTTAACCAAAAGAATTTAATTACCATAACTGTTGATTAGAAAAAATATATATATACTTTGATTGTTGTGGAAGATCCAATTCTTTTAACTTCTGGTGGAAGTCTGTATTTCCTCAGGTACTCTCTAGCTGGAATATTTGGCACGAGGATTGGCCAATTTTTTGATGAACCAAATGTTCCAATATAACGTCCACTCAATGTCCACATTCTTACTGTGTGATCTGAGCTTCCACTTGATAATTAATCATTTATTATTCAATTGATTTCATACAAAATATAATTATGTAAATTAATTACCTGACAATTAAACGAGCACCAGATAAAAATTTTAATGCATTAACTGGTTTACTGTGACCTTTGAAAGATGATAGTAACAAGGGCAACGGTTGATTTTTAACTCTTCTTTTGGCACGACCTGGAATACGATCTTTCCATAAAAATGGAAATTCAAGTCTCAAAGCAGGCATGCTTATTTTTGGTACTGGTTCAATAATATAATTTTTTAATAGCCAAATTTTTATGTAGCCCATTGTATGACCTACCAAGAAAAAAAAAATAACATTGTTAATTAATTAATTTATTTGATAAAAGAAAAATTTAATTTACCAGTTATTAGAAATTCATTATCGGGATCAGTTGCCATGCTTAAACAGCAATCATTTTTAACATGAATAACGTTAAATGTTTCAATAAAACCACCAGCTTGATGATGACTCCAAACTTGTATTAAACCAGTATCCAATGACACAAGTAATGTGCCAATATTACGTCGAATTTTTCTCGAACATAAAAATAAAACTGAACGAATTGGTACTATTTTTTCAAGTTTAGTTTTTTCTTCAATTAATAATTCATTGGTACCATGTTTTTGACTATTTTCTTTTTTTAATTTTTCACTTTTATATGTTGATATTCCATAGCCAATTTCATCACTAGAAAAAAACATATTTAATTTAAAAAAATATAATATGTTTTTAAAAATAAATTTTACATTGTATTTTCAGTTGGATTCATAACTTGGTATCTTTTGTAAGCAACTCCTGTGTCAATTTTCCAAAAAACCAATTCACCATTGTAAGAAGCTGTAACAAGTGTACTATCACACCAATCTGTACATACAATATCATCAGTATGTTTTGTTTTCCATGATTTTTTATATATTCCAATTTCAGTATCAGCAAACTCAGTTATACGATTCCATGATGACAATACCAGACGATTTCTCAGCCAGACAAAACCAGTTATTGCTCTATCAATAAAACAATTATTTTTTTAAAATGAATTTATTTATTTATAATTTTTTTTTCAATTAGTTAATTACTAACGATTGATTTTCAGCTGACATATTTTTAACACAAGCACCAGAACTAAAACTCCACACTTTAATTGATCCATCTCGACCACCAGTGACCAAAAATTGATATGAAAAATCAAATGCTGCTGATATTATTTCAACTTCAACATGATTACCTTTAACAATTTTATTATGAGCATTTGTTATGCAATGTAATCGTTTTCCTTGCCATGGATCCCAAATAATTATACACGAATCAGTACTGGTTGATGCAATCTTTGATAAGTGGAAAAAAATAAATAAAACATTCAATTAAATAATGAGCAAATATAAAATAGATATTACATTAATAAACTTACAATTTTAAATAGTGGATTATATATAACACAAGTAACTTTACCAGCATGACTGTCACCATCTGATAGAGCTTCATTAATTGCTTTATCACATTGTAATAATACAATAATTGTATTCGCAATAATTATTTTTTGAGTTACAGAATTAAATAATACTGATATTGTACTACGATGACTCAACTTATCTGGCAAATTATTATATGTTTGAAGATAATCTTGTGTTGATATATCCCATACTTTGATACTCATATTTTTTGATAATGAATATAATAATTCTAAATTTTCATTGATTATTAATTTTGATATTGGTGTTCGATGACCACGTAATATTCCAACTGGTTTACTTGGTACATATGGTTTCCACAAACGTATTAAACAATCAGGGCCACCAGTTATTAATATTTGTTTTCCTTTTTAATGTAAAATTTTTTATATTAATTAATAGCTAACAAATAAATAAATTATTATTCATTGTTAAAACCTTCACAGTATGTGAAACAAGATATTCCAAGTTCAACATTAAATTTGTACTTCATTTTAGTTCCAATAACATCACTATATATTAAAGAACACTTTGAACATTTTGAGCATGAAATAAATCCTCTCAGTGTTCCATAGTAAGCAACTTGACTGACCCAATTGCTGTGAATTTTATTAAATTCAGTTACAAGTAAACCATCAATTTTACCCTGATAAAATAAAATGATGAATGACATAATTGGTGGACCACTTGGCATAAATATGAGCTTACTTTTAAGACCATGTCATAATGAATATCTAAAATATCACGTTCAGGAAAACGCTTAAAAGGTCCTTTGTCAATTGGACTAAATACCATTGTCTTAATTGATCCTCTTGTGTCACCAAAAATAATGTATGAATCATCATGAGGATTTTCACTGAAGTAATAATCCATGCATACAACTGCATCTGGTAAATTTGTAATCTTATTGAAATAATAAATTGATTAATTGTTAATTTTTTAGAAACAAGTTTATATTTTTTAATTGCTGACTAACTAATATTCGTAGTTCACATTTTCCAGCAGATGTATCATAAAAGCGTAAATCATATTCAGCAGAACTTATGCAAATAATTTGGACATCAGGCATTGCAATTAGATCGGTTATTATTGTTTGCTGTGAATGTAAATTGGCTGTTGAATAATATCCAAAAGAAAAATGTTAGTTTTAATTATTTAATTTATTTTTAATATTAATTTATCTCTACTAACGATTAACTGATTTGACAGAACGTTGATAAACAAAATCTAATGACCAATAATTAATTGTACCATCTCTACTTGCTGTTAAATAACAACCACTATTAAAACTTGTTTTTCTATTTTTTGATAATAATATTTCTGGACAAAAAATTATTCTACATATAACACTGTGATGTTTTGAATTTTTTATTTCTGGTAATTTTGTCAGTGGCAATTCAAAACGTTCAATTTTTTGTGATTTTATTCTTCCAATTCGATATTCAAGCAAGAGATATGATATAAATTCATCCCATGATATTTTTTTATCACGCATCGAGTCCATTTGTTTAAATAATACATGAAAATCTTCTTTTGTTGTTGAAATATTTAATATATTTTCAAATGCATGGTACAGCTGAATTTCATCCATCTCTTTGTCTTTAATTAGCTTATTTTTTACATGTTGTTTATTAATTATATATTATTTGTTGTTTATTGGTTTTTGTTTATTTGTTACCTCATATTCTTGGTGCAACTTGGCCAAACTTTCTTGAGTACATTGTCCAAAGACATTTTTTTTATTTAAATTATATTGATGAAATTTTATCTCCAAGCTAATAAATAATTAAAATGTCATTTGAGTATTATTTATTTATTTTAATTATAAAAACATATAATACCTTGTTTTAGATTCTTCAGATAGTTCATTGTCACTTTCCTTTTCCATCTTAAAATAAAGTAATAAAGTGATAATTGATAATTGATAATAAATAAATAAAATACATATAAATCTTATAAATTAAAATACTTTTTTATTTATTTAAAAAACATATGAAAAAATATAAACAAATAACCCTAAAAATATATATTTATTAAAAAACAAATGTTATATTTTATTATTGCATAAGGAAAAATGTACATATCCATGAATTTATTAAAAAAATTAATTTAATAACAGAAACTTTTAGTTTTTAATTCAAGAAAACAGCTGATTTTTCGTGTGTTCAGTTTCAGATTTTACAGCAATAACTCTGGGATCTGATTAGGGGTATAGAATGTGTAAAGAGGTATGTAGACTTTTAGTCGAAATTCGAATACCTCCTTGCTCTTCTATGTATTCTTAATATTTTTGAATTTAATGGCGGTCATTGAGAAATTGAACTAAATTGAACGGTAGAGCCACCACTGTGGATGAAATAAGAACTGCCTTATAAGTAAAAATTTCGAAGGATTGTACTAGGAGCACAGAATATGTAAAGAGTATATGGCCAAAAGTACAAATCGTAAATACTCCTAACATAGTCTGTATTCCTAATAAGATCCAGCCATTTTTTATTCAAAATTTACACAACGGCTGACTGATTGATTGCCGTTGCTACATCAAAAATTACAAACTTTGTATATATTTAATACAAAATGTACAAAAAAATTTCCGTGGTTAACAACAACAATATAATAAATATAATAACGAGTTATATTTTTTATGTTAACGTTTTTTTCTGTGCTTATATTAACTATTCACCTGAATTTAAAATCAATAAATCAATAGAACAGGTGGTATAGAACTTGTCAAGACCCTAGCAAACACATTATATACTTTTGTCATGTTTTTAACAACAAAAAATGGAGTTATTTAAAGCACTAAGTTTATTTGATCGTCGTAAATATGAAGAATGTACAGCAATTTGTACAGATTTACTCAGAAAAAGTCCACTGGATCAGGTAAAATTGGTCAATATTAATATATTAACATATTAAATATTAATTAAATATTTAAACATCAACTCAAGGCTGTTTGGATATTAAAAATGCGAGCACTTACATTACAACTTTATGTTGATGATATTGAAACTGAAGAAGAAGGAATTGCTGAAAGTCTTTTAGATAATTATATGATTGCATCATTGCCAAGACCTGGTACATCATTAAAAAATCCAGGTACCTCTGTATCTGGACAAGGCTTTCGACCAAAGACTCAATCAGGTAGACCAGTAACTGGGACAACGAGACCAATGACACAATCAGCAACTGCTCAAACAGTTGAACAAGCTCTAAAAACACCCAGAACTGCTATGACTGCAAGACCAATTACAGCTTCATCAGGTCGAGCTGTTAGGTATCACCCTATTCTTTTTGTAAATAAAAATTAAATAAATATATAAAATCAATTTTTTTTATTAAATTTAGACTTGGAACTGCATCAATGCTAACAGAACCAGGTGGTCCTTTTATTCAGCTATCACGTTTAAATATTAATAAATATGCAAGCAAGCCTGGATTAGCTAAGCCACTATTTGAATATATTTATTATCATGAAAATGATGCGAGAACTGTAAGTCAATGTTTCATCAAATGGTACAATGTATAATTCTATTTTTTTTTTATTTGATTAAAAGGCACTGGATTTGGCTGTTCAAGCAACTCAATCATGTAAATTTAAAGATTGGTGGTGGAAAGTACAACTTGGAAAATGTTATTATACACTTGGACTTGTTAGAGATGCTGAGGAACAATTTAAATCAGCTTTGAAAGACTGTAAATCAATTGAAACAGTATTAAGACTTATCAGAGTATACATAAGACTTGATCAGCCTTTGGCTGCTCTTGATCTTTGTAAACGTGGACTTGAATATTTTCCAAATGATGTAATATATAATATAATTAATTTTAAATTATATTTAACAAACTAATCAATTACATTTTAGGTATCTATTTTAACTGAAATGGCAAGAGTATTTGAAGGATTAAATAGTACAACAATGTCTGTTAAATATTATAAAATGGTTGCACAAGAAGACGCTGCTAATACTGAAGCAATTGCAAGTATTGGAATGCATCATTTTTACAATGATCAGCCAGAACTTGCTTTAAGATATTACAGGTAATTTATTCTTTAAAAATTTCATAAACGTCTATGGAAATTAAGTTTTCTATATTTATAAATAATAGACGACTTCTTCAAATGGGTGTATATAATGTGGAATTGTTAAACAATCTTGGACTGTGTTGTTTTTATGCACAACAATATGATCATACAATATCATGTTTTGAGAGAGCACTGAGTCTTGCTAGCGATGAAAATATTGCTGAAGTGTGGTATAATATTTCTCATATTGCCATTGTAAGTAATTTTCTTTGACAATATTTTTTTTCTTTAGTTACAAAATAGAGTTAACTGATTTTTCAATTTAATAGTGCCTAGGAGATTTTATAATGGCTGAAGAATGTCTACGACTTTCAATATCAATAGACAACAGACATGCCAATTCATACAATAATCTTGGTGTTGTTGAAATGAAAAAAGGAAATATAACTGCAGCAAGAACTTATTTTCATGCCTCTGCCAGTATTGCTGCTTTTATACATGAGCCACATTTTAATAGTGCCCTTTTAGCTTATGAGGTAGAATAATAATTTCTTTTTTTTTTATCTACAATTATAAATAACTTTTTAGATTGATAAAAAAATTATATCTTTACAGGTTGGTGACTTACAAACGAGCTATATGGCTATTCAAAAATCTTTATTTGCATATCCAAGTCACTATGACAGTAAAACATTATTTAGAAAATTAGAAAGACATTTTTTTTATTCGTAATATTTAATTTATTTAACTTTGATAGTTTTTTTTTTATAATTTATACATAATTTATCATTATTATATACAATTTACATTAATACCAAATAGTAATAATAATTAAAAACTTGATATAAATGTACGTAAAACATTTAGCTTCTTTTTTTTATTTAAAATATTTTTATGAATTTTATTACTCGACTAATTAAGTGTCTTTATGGCAATTATTTAAAAGTAAAAAAATTAATTGAAACTTTTAAATAAGACTTAAAAGAATGTTCGTTTTTATCTTGATTATTTTTGTTTTTCTTTTAAATATATAAATAATATTATTTCATTCGAAAAACACTGACATAGAATAAAGTACTCCACAAACATTTTTAATTGACAAATGGAATGATGATACATTAAAAAACAAAAAAAAAAAAAAAAGAATCATGTTTTATCTCAGTACAAAATTTTCAAAATGAAAATTTAAATTAACTTATTTTATTTTTTTTTTATTGAAAATATAAGAATTGTTTGTCTGTATTTTTAATTAACAATAAATAATACAATTTTGAAAAAAAAAAAAAAAATAAACAAAAAATTTCAACTAATTGGCTTTAAATTTAATAGCCACATTCACTCGTTGATAAAATTAATTTATTATTTTTGTGCTTTAATTATTAACTAGATCAAGTCATTCAACTTCGAGGCAATATTATTGTTATATTATTTATGAAATACTATCACTTATTATGAGATATAATTAGCCACGATATTACAATGTAAAATAAAAATATTGGATAGACTGCAAGTGCTTTTCTTTCTGGTGGTTGACTCTCGCCCAGAAAAATCATTGATGCTATGAAATTGATAATTGAATTATTATTATTATAAACTCGAAGTAATACTTTAATTTAGTATTTTATTTTTAAATAACTCACCATAAGTTGCCCAGGCAAATCCTATTGACGTTACAATAAATCTCAGAGTAAATAAAATTGTTCCTTGAGTGAAAAATAATATAAATCGACAAACAATTAGAGCAATTGTTGTTGGAAGTAAACAGTATCCAAGTACACAGACACTTTGAAAGAATGATCTACAAAAAAGTATTATATTTATTCATTAATTTGTTTATTTTGTATTTTAATTTATACTTACATATTGCCACCAAGTAATTTCGAGTTGAGTGTAACAACTATCGATCCAATCCATACGATTACAAAAACTTCAGCAAATTCAGGACCACCATCATTTACATTATTTATTGAGTCATCTCCTTTCAACACCCTAGAATTATTTATTAAAAAAAAAAACAATTTTATCAATCTTACATCATTGTAATTATTATTGTTATAAAAATTAAAAATATATTTTACAATGATTAAAAATATATTTTACAATGCCATGAATGTACAGAGCACAAGTGGGCCCCAAAGATCCCCTGAAAAAAAAAACAAAATGATGAGAAAAATAAAACTTTTATAATTTTATATATTTAAATAATGACTTACATTCTTTGAGTATACTTTTAGAGTCTTTTGGATACAAAACATGATAAAATTTATTTCCAACAGCACAAACATCTCTCATCTACAGAAAATAAAAAATAAAAATTATCATGAGATTGTTGTTATTGTCAACAATGACTCAATTGAATGTCATTAGTTTTTTTCTGCTTACAATTGTGTCTCTGATAGGTTCGTCAAGAGTGTTGAAATCAGGTTCACCCAGGTTTGCTCTTTGTCTTGTATTTTCAACGGTCATATCACCCTCGACATGTTGGGGGTCCATGTCATACGTGGCAGAAAACATCTGCAATATTATATTTACAATGAAATTAATGAAAATAGAAATAAACATTTTTCTAAAATTATTAAAAGATATATTACATCTAAATTTTCTCCTTGTAGTCCTGGCATACCCGATGACATTGGATCCATTTCAAATACTTGTTGATTCTCTTTCAATTAGTTATTAACTAATGTTGTCTTATTTAGTATCACCAGTTTTTTTATCCTGTAAAGTCAACGATGACATAAACATTAACATCTGCCCTCAGGTGTTACACGTTGGCCTGATTGTATTTTCAGCTTAAAAAAAATAATTAACATTCAATTAATGACAAATTTAAACACTAACATCTGATGATAAAACAAATAAATTTACAATTATTTAAACAATTGTAATGAGGAATCAATTTTCTCTCTGTAAATTGTCAAACCTTTTTTTATTTGTTAATCCAATTTATTTTGACAGAAATTGTTTATTATATTTTTTTTCTGTTAGGGGGAGTTAAATACAAAATGTCTGATTTTGGAAAAAAAAAAACAATGAATTATGTGGTGAGTGTTTATTGATAAAAATTATAATTAAATAAATGAATAAAAAACATATTCGATAGTACAAAAATTAAGTGCAAGTATATTATTGTAATATTTAAATTTATTTTTCGGTAAAGTAAGTTATTTTGATGTGATATATAATGAAGTTTACGTCAAATAAATTTGTTTATTTTGTACTCGTGTCATGTTTTGTTGTTATTGCACATGCTCAATCACCGGCAAATGACGACAAATCAAAAACAAGCAATGGCGACAATGAAATATCCGGGAAATTTAATTCTTCATTGAGTATTAATCACTGTATCCTTTGAAAGAGAGAAAAAAAACAAAATCAAGCAAAAATATTATTATTTTCTTTAATTTAATTTAAATAGTTAAAGAAAATTTATTTCGTCTCCGTATAAAACATAAAAAAGCTGTTGAAAAATTAAGAACAAATGGAAATTCATATGAATACAAATACAAAACAATTGAAATATTGTTTAAAACAATGATTGAAACATTTAAATCAAATGAAAATATAATAAACAATGTTTTAAAAACGTTAAACAATAATGAAACATTTTATTTTACTAGTATTGAAATGAAACAGAGTAAGTATCATTAAAAAAATCATTAATAAATTATTTTTAATATTGAATTATATTTTTCAGATGTTTCAAGTGTTCTGGAAAATATTTCACTTTTTAGTCATATTGCTCTTCAAATACCTGACATGACTCATCGTGTATTTCGTGCAAAAAATACCTATACATGGAAAAATAAATTTCACGAAATTCTCTTATTTGCAAATCAAACAAAATTTCTTTTAGATGATAAAACAATAAATGTGATTGATCTTGTTTTTCAAGAATTAAATATAACTCCAAGATTACCAACTTATCATAATCCCTATTCGAGTGAAAATCAAGTCAATGAAAAAGATGATAAAAAATTAAATAAAAAAAAAGATAAAAAGAAAAAATCTGGACCTCAAATGGCTCGACAAGAATTATAATATTAAAAATGTATATAATTTTTGATAAATAAAAAAAATAAAATATACTTAAACTATTATAAATTGTTGATTATATTTAATATTGTCAATTATTTTTCAGCAAAAAACTTGAATCAACCAAGAGGATTATAAAAATACTTTAAATAATTTATGAAGATAGAAAAAAATATTAGCTTTCAAAGCTGTTTATTTATTATAATTTTTAAATATTCAAGATATATATTTTATTTTTAATGGAAGCTTTTTGTGATGGAAGAAAGAAAAAAAAATCATTTAAATATTTATTTAAAAATAATATTCAGCATGTCCAACACGACAAGTTTGAGTAAGAGAAATCTGATAAAACTCGTATATGTGAGTTTTGTCGAAGACGAGACAACAAAATGTTTAAAAAAAATCATTTTTTGTGAAGGTAACAGCCGGTTTTCTCCATCATGGAGAGAACCAAAATATGAGAACCAATAATAAATTATTATTATAAATTTATGCAGGAGGATCAAGGGAATGTGACCGAAACATCATGAATAACAGAAAGTATTTATCTTCAAAGGTGCAGCCCAACAACTCTTATCACTTTCGATGGAATATTTTTTCATTCTTTCATTTTCATATTTGAATATCAAGCTTTTTTTACTTTCACTATATCAATTACTCATTTTTTTTGTTTACTTATTTTATTAATTATCTATATTTTGTGTTTTTTTTTTTTTTTTTTAATTATTAATTACGCTCGTGTGATCACGACATTGACCTAAATTTAATCAGGGAATTTATCAATTGAATGTCTTGATATTACGAATTTTACTTTCTAAATTTTATGATAATGTCAAAGCATCTTTTTATTTATCATTATGATTTTTTTTTTTATTAACTTTTAATCATATGATATTTAATTTACCACCTGTTTCTTTTCTTTTTTTGTTTGAGTTAAAAATATATTTTAATTTACTTAAAAATACGTATAAAATATATTTTTAAATACATAAAATGGCTTTTTTTTTAAAATATTATTTGAAGATAAATAAATGAATTAATAATAAAACAGTTACAGCTTATTTTTATCATTAGAATTATCGTCAAACAGGCTTTCCAACGGCCTCAAAATTTCTCCATCTTTCACTTTTTTTTCTTCTAATTTTTGTTTAATATATTTATTGGATTATAAATCTGAATGATCAATAATTTATACATTTTAACATCAATAATAAATTATGTATTTGATTGAATATGAATTTGAATAATAAATTATTATTCATTGGTGTTGGTGGTGGTGGTGGGATGCAGTGGAATGATGATGATGATAACATGAATGTATCAGTGTAAAAATCAACAACCTTTTATAAAATCACCTTCATGATTATTGGCTGGATAGAAAGTGAGGCTTGTATCTTTAGCTTGATTTTAAAATAGTGGTGGAGGCAGTCTGGAAGTTATTTTTTTATTTAGTCTGATGGTTCTTCCAGACACTGGTATCAGCTACCAGCTCAAAAGTTTCTCGTCCTTTCTTCAAGTCTCACTTAAAAGCTAATACATTCAATTTTTAATTTAAAAAACAAAAAAGTTTAATAATGTTTATAACAAAATTTTAAGTGGATTAGTGCGAATGATATCGATTTTAAATATTAAATATCTTCATCAACCCAAAGTCCTCTTGGGAGGACAGGTGTTGAAAAATTTTCAAGATTAATCTTGAAAAATTAAATATATAAACAATTATTTTTAAATATAAATATTCATAATGAATATTTTTAATCCAACATTGATAATTGTCATTTTGGCAATTATTACAGGTAAGATATTGTGAATTTAGTTTATCAAAAAATATAACTTAAAAATTTATTTCACTTGATTTAAAAAACATTTATATAATTTTTTAAAAAGTAAATTATATATTTTACATATTTTAATTGAAGTTTTATAATTTTTATAAATGGCAAATTATTAATATTTATCTCAACAGGATAACACAAATTAAAAAAACCAAGTTGCACGTGATCCTTTCATTTAATAATAAATTATTATTAATAATTTAGAAAAGTATTCTAGATGCCACGTAACTGTAATACTTCCTTGAGAAAATTTATTCATAATCGAAAAAATAAATAAATCATTAGATAGAAAAAAAATTTGACAAGTAGTTTACAATTTAATATGACTAATGAAATTAGTGTTTCCTTTTAGCTATTGTTAGTCTGTTTCGTTAATTTTGAAGGTTTAATAAATGTTAATGACAAATCAATATGGAATAATAACATCGAATTGAGTGCATGTATGGTCAGCATGGCAATGAGCAATGACCAGATACTTTGAATTAAGTAAAAACGTCATTGCCACTTTGTCTTATTGCACCTTCACTTTTTTCCTTTTCCGGCTTGTTCAAGCTCATTATTTATTCTCAATACCATGTATCAAAATTATTTTTATTTTAATTCTGATAATAACTAATCATATTGCAATAATATTATATTTTCACACATTAGTTATGAAAATAATATATAAATATATGTCAGTTTGTTTTGAATGATGTTTGTGATAATTCAACGTCAAATAACTCTCATGATAATTTCATTACATCCTGCCAGTAACAATCAATGTTATGTTAGAAAATAATTATATTTTATTATTTTTCTCTTGTTACTAAAGAATAAAAATTAATTAATTTTATTCAAAAATAACTGTAATAAATGTCATATTGATAATTAAATTAAAAAGGTGAAAGACTTACCCATCTGTTGCTTTTCTTTCAAGGTATAACTCCAACATTGGAATGCCTAGGAATACAACATTTCTCACTTTCTCGATGACTTTTTTTTTTATATATTTTTCTTACTGCGAAAAATTTCACTTGCTCATCGTCATTTCACAACATTTCGATAGTGTGCTTAATTTTTTTTATTTGTTATTAATTTTGTTTTATGATGAATTTAATTAAATGAGGTCAGTTGATGGTTTTTTTTTTCAATTAGAAAAATAAATAAATTTTGTATTAGTTAAAAAGATCATTAGTCAGATGAAAAAACATTCCTAGAAATAAATAAATAATATATTGATTAATAAATTTTCGATTACAGTTGATGCACAGAAAAAAAAAGATGACGAAAAAGAAAAATACGAGTGCCCTGAAGGACAAGGTAGTGGAAATTTTGCTGATCCTGCCACGTGTAGAAGATTTTATCAGGTAATAAAATTTAAATTTAATTTAATAAATACATTATTAAAATATATCTATTTTGAATTTTAGTGTGTCGATGGATTTCCATACTTAAACAGATGTCCAGCTGGTTTATACTTTGATGATATAAGTAAATTATGTACATTTAAAAACGAAGCAAGATGTGGACCCCTTCCAACTAGTAAGAATAAATTAAATGAAAAAAAAAATATATTATATTTGAATAATTTAAAATACTAATAATTTTGTTTTTTGTTTTTCCATCAGCTGATGCACCAATAACAGAGACACCAACTGATTTAGCTGAACGTTGTGATCCATCACAATGTGAACTTCCTTATTGCTTTTGTTCACGAGATGGTACATTAATTCCAGGTGGAATAAAACCAAAAGATGTTAGTAAATTAAGACATCATCTATTAAATAACATAAAAAAAAAATGTCTATCTGATTAAAAATAATAATAATAAATTTATCAAAATGTTTTTAGACACCACAAATGATACTATTGACTTTTGACGGTGCAATAAATCACAATAATTTCGATCATTACCAAAAAATATTTAACAGTGGACGAAAAAATCCAAATGGTTGTCCAATAAAAGGGACATTTTTTATATCTCATGAATATTGTAATTATAATATGGTCCAAAGTTTTGCTCATGATGGTCATGAAATTGCAACAGAAACGATTTCGTAAGTTTATTAATTTTCAAGTTGTTCATTTAGAAAATCATATAAATAATAATAATAATACTTGAATGTCATAAATTAGATTACAAAAAGGCTTGGAAGACAAAGGTTACGAAGAATGGGTAGGTGAAATGATTGGAATGCGTGAAATACTACGTAAATTTTCTGATATTAATAAAGATGAAATAACTGGTATGAGAGCACCATATTTAAAACCAGGAAGAAATACACAATATAAAGTTATTGAAGATTTTAAATATATTTATGATAGTAGTATTGGTATATCACCTTTGAAAATACCATTATGGCCATATACACTTGACTATAAAATACCTCATGAATGTAAAGCTGGTACATGTCCAACAAAATCATTTCCTGGTGTTTGGGAATTACCATTAAATGCTCACTATGTTGAAAGTTATGAAGGTGGACATTGTCCATATTTAGATCAATGTGTATTACACAGTCATGATGCCAATGATGTTTTTGAATGGTTAAAAGAAGATTTTAATCGTTATTATGATCAAAATCGTGCACCATATATGATGCCATTTCATACAAATTGGTTTCAAATTAAAGAACTTAAAGATGGACTTGATCTATTCCTTGACTGGGCTATCACTAAGTATAACTGTTTAATTTATTAAATTACTAAGATAATTAAAGCTAGCTAATATGTTAATCTTTTCAATTAATTTTTTTTTAAAGGCCTGATGTTTATATGGTTACTGCAACTGAAGCATTAACATGGATGACTGATCCAACACCATTAAGTGGTCTAACTAATTTTGATGGTTGGTCTTGTAAAAGAGAAGAAAATCGCCCAGGTCCATCATGTAATTATCCCAATAAATGTGCACTTAATTTTAGACCAGCAGAAGCAAATTTTACCTCTACAAGGTAATTTCAATTATTATTTTCTTTTTAATATTCAATTATTCGTTTGAAATTAATTATCAATTTTTTGGTTTAGATATATGGAGACATGTACTGAATGTCCAAATAGGTACCCATGGCTTGGTGATGCAAAAGGATCTGGGCAATATAATGACAATTATACACCCGAGCAGAAAAAATAGATAAATCAATCAAGAAAAAAAAATTAAATATAAAAATAATAATAATTATTAAAAACTGTAATAAAATAGGATTTTTTTCATTTTGAATTTTTAACTATATTTATACTATTAATTATTCTAATATAATTGAAATTATTTTTTTTTTATTTGTTTTTTTGTCAGCTTCTTTTTTTAGTATTTAGAATTTTGTTCATAATAATTTTGAATAAATGAATTAAGTGATAATATGAAAAATAAACAAATGAAAAATAAGAATTATGGATATTTTGTGATAAAATAATAAATCCTACCTAGTATGTTTTTTTTTGTTGAAATTAGTTGATTATTAAACATAATTCTTATACAGAATTTTTCTTCTATTCATTTCATGATTAATGTACATAACAGTATAAATATTATGTTCGTTTTTTCTTTTCTAAACAAAAAAAAAAGTAATAATATTTAATATTTGATCTAAGGCGATTGTTAACGAATTGGAACCCATTCAAGGAAAACATCATTGTACGTTTGTCGCTCTAAAACAAATTGTAAAAGAAAAAAAGCATTAATTTATTTTGACAATATTGTTTTTGTGTTAATTGTTAGTATTGAAAAAAATTAAATTAGCTTACTTGGTGGTGGAAAATCTTCTGGATGACGCATTATATAGTCACGTATAATAGCATCTCTTTTAGCAAGAACATAGTCTTCACGTCTTTTTAAAAGTTCTCCAGCTCCAATGCCACCTCCACCCATTAATACATGCAAATGAATACCTAAAAAATAATATTTATATTTTATTTGTCAACATGAAAAATAAATGAATAAACAATTGTTTTATATATGCAAAAATCAAATGATGATATTCGTTGTTAGAGACTAATATTTTTCATTGCATAATGATATAAATAATGAGGTTAGAAAAGAAAAATAATTGTATTCATTTTAATGAATAAAAAACTCTGTAATTAATAAAATTTAAATAACTGAAATTATACGGTTGATATTTTTTTTAAATATCTGTTATACATTGTTGACAATGATTGTTGTTTATTGTTTATTTTTTAATACAAATATGGAGGAATAATTTTGAGTGACTCTTACCTGCCCATATCGGCCTTCTGTATATCAAATTTCCAACAATTGGAACCAATAATCCTATTGTACCGAAAATTGCATGTGAAGAGTATTTAGCAATAACATTTTCTCTATAAGAACCTTCACGTTCAAGAATTTTTAATGCCCATGAAACATCATTCTCTTGTTCAGTCATTGTTGCAAAGGTTCAAGTCGAACCTCAATACTCTTTAGAAAACAAAAAAATAAAGACTAATAAATAAAGACAAGTAGACGTCATGACGACAGTTGATGTTGATAAAAGTAAATAATATACTTGCCTTCAAACCAAGGAAATAAGGGTGAAAGTTCTCCAATAATTAAAATTTCTTCTATTAGTAATATTAGTTGATGAATTTTTTTTTTTTTTATGTAAATATATATATTGAAAGATTTAATAAGAAAAAAAAAAAAGGGGCTAGGTTTTTTTTTTCTCCAAGTTGGTCACGTCAGGTTGGGTATCTTATTCAAAAAAAAAAAAATATAATTACAAATATAATACAGAAATTATCTATTTACTTATGATGTATTTATTTATTGTTTAGGTATATGTATATTTCTGGATGAAAAAAATTCAAATAAAACCATCATGTACTTTAATGTTTACTCGATTAATTATTATACTTTTCAATGAGATCAAAAATGTGATCAGCACTAATAACAATATTTTCGGTGTAAAACAACATGTTGAAACAATCTTATTATTTATAAACAATATTGATCTGCAAATATACTAGTTTTATCATTTAAAATATGTTTTATTCAATAGTTAATTCATAACATATATTTATTAATTCAACAAAAAATATATAATTAAACTGAATAATTGAATATATTCACAAGATGGCGTTTCAGGAAAAACATTTTTATGAGTGTGTGTGGGCATAAAGGTGTTTGTTTATTGTTGTTGTTTGCATTTGTTGTTTGACAACATTTGACAACATTTGACAACATAAAAAAGTATAAAAAAAATAAATGAAATATTACAAACATTCAAAAGACAAAACAATAAGCAATGGATTCCGATGATCAATCAATAGACGAACTTGAAGACAGTTATTCAAACCCAAGTACACCACCTGAATTATGTGAGGCAATAAATTCATTAGACTCAATTTATTGCACATTACCAGAAAAATCAAGAGAAACGTATGAAGCAAGCTATTCACGTTTTTTAAGTTGGCGTGAATCAAACAATGCAAAATCATTTTCAAAAAGAGTACTACTTGCATATTTTGTTGATTTATCAAAAAAATATCAACCATCAACGTTGTACGGTGAATATTCAAAATTAAAAACAACAATAAAAGCTAAAAATGATATTGATATCAGTGATTACAAAGAATTAAAACATCTTTTACGAATACAATCAGTTGGTTTTGTTTCTAAAAAAGGCAAAGTACTAAGTGAAAATGAAATTAAACGTTTTTTAAATGAAGCACCAGATAAAGTGTATTTGGCAGCAAAGGTAATAATTATTCATTTTATTGAAAAGGAACAATTTATGTTATGTTAATAATTATTTATCATTTTAGGTAGCAACAATTTTTCGTTCATTTGGTGAATGTAAAAGAGATGAATTAAAAAATATAACTGTTGACGATATTAAAAGATATTACAATGATGATGATAAAGAAAAAAAAAATCCAATGATACGTATTTATATACAAAGCACAAACCCTTGTAAAGTTAGAAATTTCACAATCGAAGGTGAATATTATAAATATTATGAAAAATATCGTTTAAAAAGATGTGCAGCACCACGTGGTGCTGGTAGAGAATTTTTTTTAAGTTATAAAGATGGTAAATGTACAAAACAACCAATTGGTTTAAATAAATTTGGACGTATGCCAAAAGAAATTGCTCTATTTTTGGGTTTAGATAATCCAGATGAATATACTGGACACAGTAAATCATCAGCAAGATTGAATAATGAAGATGGTCTTGTTGCATTATCACCACCAAGATTGAATGACACGCCTGATGCTGATACAACAGCATGCAGTACTCAACAAAATATTCCATCAAATCCAGCAAGTGTTAAAAGAAAACTATGCAATCAAATAACTCAATCAATTAATATCAAACGACCGTCAATTGACACAATTGAAAATAAGGATACAAGTGAAACACCAAAGCCACCAGAGGATACACCAACATCAACAAAAACTTATGTTTTTCCTGGCCCACAAAATCCAGATACAGCTGTTGATATAACTTCGCCAAATGGATCATTTACATTACGTATAAGTAATTGTTCAAATTGTACCTTTAATTTTTACGAAAAAAAAGGAGAATAAATTTTTAATATTTTAAAATTATATTTATGTATATAAAACAAAATTTAATGTAAGTTAAATATTTTTAATTTAATAGTTATTAAAACAATCAATTTTTATATTGAAAAAAAAAAAAAACATTAACAAGTTTCAATTGATTTATTTTTTTTTTTCGTTTCAAGTAAGTTAATAATGAAAGTTTTATTTTCTTTTATTTTTTGGTCTTGATGGATGACTTTGTTATGCAGGTATTGCTTGGTTTAATTATCATACTAATCAGACCATTAACAGATGATTTAATCATTAATCAAATAATAATTACCAAATTTACTTGAGTAAAATAATTCGAAAAATTTTCCATCACCTACCTTTTTCTTGTAAGTAAGTTTTTCTCTATTTTTATTAGATATTCTTCTTCTTCTTTTTTTTTGGTATTATCAGTCTAGGAGGATCTTTAATCATTTATTGAAAATTGCTTTGTAAGCCTCCACACAAATGCAGCAGATCTATAATATTTCGAAAATACTTATATACAGTTTAAGTGCTTAAATAAATAAATATATAAAAAATAAATAAGAAATTAAATTATTTACCTTAAATTATTGTTTTGTAGTCGATTTGCATGATACCAAAGTATCAAAGCCATAAATATTGACCAAGTTCGTAATGGACAAAAAACAGTTGCAACAGTTCCATAAGCAAGCCAAAAGAAATATGTCATACTTGTTTGCATTGATATTAACAAAAAAAATGCTAAATTTCTCCACAATAAAACAAACATTGTTGGTTGTTTTTGTGGTGGTTTTTCCATCCATTGAAATCTTTGATAAATAAATAAATAAATAAATAATCAGCTATTTGTTTATTGTTAATTTGTAAATTTAAATAATAAATCATACCGTCTGTCAACAATGTAAGCAAGAATAAAGCTAAGTGGCATATGAAATGTAAACAATTGAAGAAATCCATATGCATAAGTAAATGATCCAGGAAGATAAGAATCGCCTATATATATTCCCCAGGCAAAAACCCAACCAAATTGATTCTCAATAACTTCACCGGCTGCCCATGGTCCTAGATAATAAAAATATAAATTTAATTCAAATTTAAATCATTAAATAAATATAAAACATAAGACTCATTATTAAGACATACCTATAACTAGATAAAGTGGATAAATAACCATAGGATAAAAGATCCAATCAATTGTTGAAAGTATCCAAAATTTTCTCAACAATATTTGGAGACATTTTACTGGTAAATGAGGACGTTTTAAGCGTTTTGTTAAACAAAATTTATGATAAATTCTTAAAAAGCACAGAGGAAGTACGTTGATCATCAGCATTACTCCAAATGAAACAGCAAACTTTTATATAATAAAAAAAAAAAAAACATTATTATTTAGTTTATTTTAAATGAATAAATAATATTTGCTAATAAAATTCTTACAATAGAGCTTGCATCAGACATGAGAATAAATCTTGGAAATATTCTAAATGACAGTCTTGTACCATCCAATGAAAATGGTTGAACTGTTTCTTTGATTCTATTGTAATCATCAATGACTTTGGCATAAATATGATGAATACCTTCACGATACAATGATGTATTCCATTTTGCAACATACAGAGGACCATCAATGTGATGACAATCAATCCAACTATTTTCATTTATTTTAATGCTCACTTTTTTGATGCTTATTGTTGAATATGCAAGAACTCTAAAGAGATCAATTAATTAATTGATTGATTAGTATAGGGAAGAGTTATTTATATTTATATTTAAATGTACCTAATGTGAGTAGAGTCAATGATTGATTGAATATTTTCTCTACTTGGCATAGCATACAGTGCATGTTTTGGATTTGTAATGAGAACAACTGGCCATTTCCCATACTTGATGTCAATAAATGAAAACTGACCGTGATCAATTACGCCAAGACGAAACCTATATCATTTTATTTATATTAATTAGAAAGCATAGTAATTAATATGAAAAATCTTACATTCGGTTGTCTTTCCAATCAGCTAATTCAAGTTCAAGATATCCACCTCGCTGAAGTGTATACATTTCTGGTGATAAACCACCAAGAGTGTGATAATGTCCACATAAATAAGCCATTGCTTCATCATGTCTCGCTTGAAAAATAATAAACATTATCATCAAAATAATTAAGTTATTTTTTTATTAAATTACCTATTATTTCACGAATGCCATTTTTATATTTTGATAAAATTGCAGAAGTTGGATAATGACCAAACCAGACCGTGTAATCCGTACCAAGTTTTTTTGATTCATCAACGAGTTTTTTTATTTTATCCATCTCATTATTTGTCAGTATACCAACCTATATATTTGAATGATAAATAAATAAATTCAAGTTCTATAATTAACATGTTATACAAAAAAATAATTTAACAAACAAAGTTAAAAGGTCGACGAGGACCAGGTTCCAAACAAGCATCAACAGCAATAAATGAATATTTTTCATTTCCAATTTGAATATGATGTCCATAAGAACGTGAATATTTTGGTCCTTGAACTGAATAATTTAGATAATAATTATCTGGTGACTTAATATGCATCACGTTGAAGTTATCATGATTTCCTCTGACATCTAGCCAAATTGTTTTTTTTGTTACACCAGATTCATCAAGAATTCGCTTGTAATGTTTCCATTCACTCAAATATTGTTTTGATCCCATTGCATCTTTTGATTTTGCATCAGTTAAATCACCACTTGCAAGGACAACATGAGGATTAAATGTATCAACAGTTATGTCACAAAATTCTTTCAGTTGTGTTATCCTTGATTCATCAGTAAATATACTTATATGAATATCTGATATCTGGAATTTAATTTTTACAATATTAATGTATTTTTTTTTTTAATCAAAATATGTAAAAAAAACTGACCTGTAAAAACCACATTAAATTATCTTTGGAATCACCAATGTCATATTTTTTTAATTGTTTACGTGGTAAATTATTGCCTGAATCATTATCAGGCACATCACGATCAGCATCAGTGGCAATTAAATTAGCAACATTTGCAACAAATATTGACAAAAATAAAATTGCCATTAGGAAGAAAATAGCAGAGATTGTTACCCTCATTTTTTTTTTTTTTTTTTTATAAATAAATAACAAAAACTCTAATGTATTTGATTGATATAAAATATAATTGTATTAATCTCTTTTGATGTACAGTGTCACTTTGAATAAAATATTAAATTCATTATTTATACAGATGTATTGTTTATTTAAATAATGATTATGACAGTGGAAGATAAAATCTGGAAGATATTTTTCCAAAAAAGCTTCACCATTTCGTTGTTATTGTTAAACTCATTATTAATTTATTGATTAATTTCACATTATTTCAAGTTTAAAAATAAATAAATATTGACGATTTATTGCCGGACAATAGGTGTGGAAGAGTATTTAAAGCGATTAATCAGATCAGCTGATTATTCAAGAATCAAGATAATTGATAAATAAGACCAAGTTTTCATGACACACTGTAATTCTTTATTTTTTATATTTTTTCGACCAGAATAAATAAGAAATAACGTAAAAATATAGTAGTTAATTAATATATAAATATTTTTTGTATCATCAAAGTAAATAATAATTATTTTTAATTGTTTATTTTATATTGCACATGCCTATTAGAAATGTGCCTTGAGCTCATGAATGTAAACAAAAACAAAAAGTGGATTCTCCTTCTCTCTCTTGATACTCAGCTGTTCAAGACAGCTCAAGAATATTCTGGGTTTAATCTAAAATCATATGGAGTGCCTGTTATTTTGTTGAACAATATTTTCATTACATTTATTTGAAAAAAGTAATTCAAAATGCCACAAGGTCGAAAAAAAGCACCCTTCAGTGGGAAAGCAAAAAAACAACAAATGCAAGCAAAAAAACAACGTCAACAATCACTATTAGGTAAGATTAATAATTCATATAACTTTTTTCTTCCCACCCATGTTTTTAATGATTATTTTTTTATTTTATTATTTTAAACTTGATAATTATTAATAAATACAAATAAAAAAAAGGCTGTCTATTATGTTTTGTCTATAAATAATGTTGCTATGTCTGTTAAAATAACTAAATATAAATTAAAACTAATTTTTCATTATTATCATTTGAATATTAAATTTGTTTTATTTAAGATGTTTTGATTTTGTATTTTATTTGTTGTTTTATTAAAGTAGGTCATCGAGGGCGTGGAGATGACGATGGTGACACTGAGGAAGATTCAGAACACTGTAAAATTCAAAAAATCAATAAACAACCACGTGATTCATCTGGAAAAAACAAATATGCTTTACAATTTTTTCAAGAAAGTAAAGAAGAGTTAATGAAAAGACGTGAAGATGGTCGTAAAACAATAGTACCAATTTCATTGAAAGATCAAGAAGTTGCTGATAATTTTTTTCCAGCTGGTCTTGATATACCAAAAAGACCAACATGGGATTTTAGTATGAGCAAAGAACATCTAGAAGCCAAAGAACAAAGATATTTTTTTGTAAGAAAAATAACAAATTAACAAATATAATAACAACTAATATAACAAAAAAAAACTAACTTTAATTAATTCATTTTGTTTGAAGGATTACTTGAAGAATATTGAGACTCTAGGAAAGATGAGTTATTTTGAGCTTAATTTAGAAACATGGAGACAATTATGGCGTGTACTTGAAATGTCAGATTTATTATTGATAATTGTTGATATAAGATATCCAGTTATGATGTTTCCTCCATACCTTTACAATTATATTACAAATGATTTGGGTAAAGATATGATATTGGTATTAAATAAAATTGATTTAGCACCAGCACCTTTGGTCGTTGCATGGCGTGATTATTTTAATAAAAATTATCCAAAATTACATATACTATTCTTCACATCATATCCAACATATAATATCCGTGGTAATACCCAAGATGGTGAAGGTTTAAAAAGTCGTAGAAGAAAAGGTAAACTAAAAATGGCTGCTGAAGGTGCACAAAAATTACTTGAAACATGTAAAAATATTGTTAATGATAAAGTTGATTTATCATCTTGGCATGATAAAATACAAGAAGAAATGAATATGGAATATGATTTAGATGACATTGAAAGAAAAGATAATGTTACTATTGAAAAAGAAGACACAAGCTTTTTTAAACATGAAAAATATAAAAATGGTGTATTAACAATTGGTTGTATTGGTACACCAAATGTTGGTAAATCATCATTAATGAATGCATTAATGGGAAAAAAAGTTGTGAGTGTGTCACGTACACCAGGACATACAAAACATTTTCAAACAATATTTTTAACAAAAACAGTATGTCTTTGTGATTGTCCTGGTCTTGTATTTCCTTCAACAGTACCAAAACAATTACAAATACTCATGGGATCGTTTCCAATTGCTCAAGTTAGAGAGCCATATACGACAATTAAATATTTAGCTGAAAGAATGGATCTTCCAAAGTTATTAAATATACAACATCAAGATAAAGATGACACTTGGTCAGCAATTGATATTTGTGATGGATGGGCTGCTAAAAGAAATTATGTTACAGCACGAGCAGCTAGACTTGATACTTATCGTGCTGCTAATTCATTATTACGTATGGCTCTTGAGGGAAAGATTTGTCTTTTTATTTATCCACCTGGATGGGCAGCAAATAAAGGTAATTTATTCCTTTTTTTTTTTGTCTTTAACATTTGACATTTATATTGAATATTTTATTTTTAGAACAATGGGAAAATGATCCTTATGTCGAGGTCATTTCATGGATTCAAGCAAGTACCACTCGTAACACTGAGGATCTGGATATTCAAGAATTTTCTTCATCCGAAGAAGACGATAAACCGTCCGAAAAATCAAAACATTCTCATACTGATGATGGCAATGAATCAGAAGATGAATCTGAGGACGATTCAGACAATGAATTGCCTGTTATGAAAAATAAATTTGCAGCTTTACCAGCAGATTAATCAAAATAAGAGTTTGTGCCAAAATTAATTTATCATATCTAAGAAAAACAACGAAGAAAAAGTAAAACTAGGCCAATTAAGAAAGAAAAATTCAATTTCTCTTGTTAGTCATTAATTAATTATTACATAGTTTATTTTAGAAATATTAAAAATATTCTATTTGTTTTTTTTAATGATTAACTTTTTTTTTTATAACTCACTTTCACGTTTATCTCTGTTTTCCACAAATAAAAAAAAAAAAAACACAATTAAAAAAATATTAATCTATTAAATTTTAATTATTAATTGTTAAAAATTTTTTTGATTATTTTAATTAATTTTTTTATTATTTTCAAATTTGAAATAGCTTTGGCAGTTTATTTGCTGGTGTGCTATCAGGATATTTTGCTAAAGTTAAAACATCATTGAAAGCACAACTTGATGAAGAGCTTAATTTAACAGATGGTGATATTGAGACAGTCGTTGAAATATTAGATGATGGCTGGGTACGTGGTGTCACATCAGATGGTACAACAGGAACTTTTCCTGAAGTTTTTGTTGAATATATACCTAAATGAAAATATAG
>JAPYYR010001229.1:0-16867 GCA_030523065.1 Aphidius colemani | reverse complement strand
CACTAGCGCTGTCATTGGTAAAAATATGTACCGACTTGCTCCATTATTTTGGCTTCAGTAAAATTCGACAGATTACCCTCCTTGTAGACCTCCATGCAAATTATATAACACTGGGTAAATACACTACCTACTATGTCATCTTTGTTTTTTTTTTTACAAGTATAACAATAACATAAAAATATGGCGTTTGATGATTAAAAAACACACATAACTATATGTAAATAAACAAAAAGAAAAAATCAACTTTTGAATTATTAAAGAAATTATTAAAAATGTTACGAATAAATAATTCAAGGAATTTACAAATAGTTTATAAAATAAACGAAAAATCATTGAGAAATTATCATAAAATACAGTTAAAAAATACAACAAATGATTTATCAATAAAATCATCAACAATAATAAGACATGATTTTATAAATTTTTTTAAAACCCATAATCATAAATATGTTCGATCAAGTAAAGTGGTACCACTTTGTGATCCATCAGTGTCATTTATAAATGCAGGAATGAATCAATTTAAAGGAATATTTTTAAATAATCATGTTCCACCAGCAAATAGAGTAACAAATTCACAAAAATGTATTAGAGTTGGTGGCAAACATAATGATTTAAATGCAGTAGGTCATGATTCATATCATCACACATTTTTTGAGATGCTTGGCAATTGGTCATTCAATGATTACAAAAAATTTGATGCATGTAATTATGCTTGGAATTTATTGACAAATACATTTGGTATTAATAAAAATCGTTTGTATGTAACATATTTCAAAGGTGATGAACATCTTAATTTACAACCAGATTATGAAACAAAAGAAATATGGAAAAATATTGGTGTTAATGATGATAGAATCATTCCATTTGGTCTTAAAGATAATTTTTGGGAAATGGGATTATCTGGACCATGTGGTCCTTGCACTGAAATTCATATTGATCATAATAATTCACCAGACAATCAAGCATTCAAGGTCAATCAAGGCCACTCAGATTTAACTGAACTGTGGAATATTGTTTTTATTGATCATCAACGACTTCAAGATGGCACAATAATTCCACTGGGTACTCAATACATTGACACAGGAATGGGCTTTGAGAGACTTGTTGCAATACTTCAAAATAAAAATTCTAACTATGATACTGATTTATTTCAACCACTTTTTGATGCAATACATAAAAAGTCAGGTTGTATTGCATATCAGGGTAAATTTGGTGAGCTTGATATTGGTGGTATTGATACTGCATACAGAATTGTCGGTGATCATGCTAGAATGATAACAGTTGCATTGGCTGATGGAGCTATACCAGAACAAAATTATAAATTAAGAAGAGTTTTACGAAAAGCTACTAGTGTTGGTATTGAAGTTTTTCATTGTGATAGTTTACTTCATGAATTGAGCTATCATGTTGCAGAAAATCTTGGTGATGTTTATCCTGAAATTAAAAAAAATATAACACAGGTAAATTGTTAACACATAGTATTTTTATTTCAATTATTTACTTCTTGTCTATTTTCATTATTTTTATTGTGGTAGGTACAAAGAATAATTGATCATGAAAAAGAACTTTTAATTGCATTGAGAAAAACATCTGGCAAAGAGTGGCAAGAAATTGTAAAAGATCGTCCAATATTAAAAACAATTAGTGAACAATATGCTCCTGGACTTGTACCAGGTTATAAACTTTTACAATCTGAAATTTCAAATAATAAAATTAATAAAATATCAGGTGAATTGGCATTTATACTTTATGATAGACATGGTCTTGATTTGGAGACAACAAGTGAGCTTGCTAAAATTGAGGGTCTTGCTGTTGATGTCAATGAGTATCACAAGTATTTGGAAAAAACTAAAATGCGTTCAAGAATTGGTCTAACACAAGTTGATGATTCATTTATATCTCAAGAGACTTTGGGTATTTTAAAATCTCGGGTTGAACCGACAGATGATTCTCATAAATATAATTATACTTTTGAAAATAATCAGCATCAATTTCCAAGGCTAGAAACAAAAATTACTGGAATTATTGTTAATGGTAATTATTAAAAATATATATAAAACATCAATCATCATGTTAATTAATTAATTTACAGGTAAATTAATCGAAGGAAATTCATTGCAATTGGAAAAACAAAATTTAAAAAATCTTCATGTTGGTATTGTGTTAGAAAAAACATCAATGTATGCACCAGAAGGTGGACAACAATCAGACTGTGGTAAAATTCAAGTTAAAAATATTTCTATTGATATAAAAAAAATTATAAAAATCCAAGATATTGTAATCCACTTTGGCAGCATTGATCCATCATCTTTGATTGATGAAAATGAAATATTAAACATTGGAGAGAATGCAATAGTTCATTTAAATGAAGAAAAAAGACTTGGTTTGATGAGACATCATACTGCAACTCATCTACTAAATGCAGCACTGAGAAAAATATATCCAGCAATTGCACAACGTGGTAGTGCTATCAAGGATGAACATCTAGTATTTATTTTCAATGGATTTGGTATTAAAATAACCCAAAAAGACGTTGAATTATTAGAAAAAATTATCAATGATGCTATTAATTCTAGACTTTCTATTGTCACAAAAGAAATTGATGGAATTGAGTTAATGGGAGATATGGATTTAACTCTTGTTCCTGGAGAAAATTATCCATCCAATGGTATAAGAATTGTTGAAATCGAAGGACCAGAACTCAAGTCTAGGTAATAAAAATATATTATTTTATTTTTTCTTCTAAACTGTCTTGAATCATGGCAATAAAGTTGTCCTTGTTGTTTTTATTTAGAGAAGCTTGTTGTGGAACTCACCTACTTAACACAAGTGCCCTTGAGTATTTTAAAATAACCGAAATAGATACAAAAGGTCCATCAAGTAGACTGATTAAAGCTGTTGTTGGATCAAAAGCAAAAGATGTCAAATCAGCATCGAAAAATCTTCAAAAACCATTTATCATTTCTGAAAATTTAAAAACACATAATACAAGAGAAATGATTAAAGCATTTATTCATTTAGAAATGGAAAATGCTATTAAAATAAACAAAGATCCATATCTTGTTCATTGTATTCAATTAAATAGTATGGAAGTTGAAAGTATTCCTCTGCAAATTGCAATTGAATGTTCATCAAATTTACCAGTATTTTTAATTGTTAAAAATAACAGAAAACTTAAAGCTAGATGTTTTGTACCAAAGGTAATTTAAATCACACATAAAATGCTTTGTGTTTCGATAGATATAAAAAAAAACAATTACAAAGCTATTTATTTCAATTTTATTTTTCAGAAATTTATAACAGATAAATTTAATGCTAAATTATGGATGGAACATGTTTGTCCAATAATAAAATCAAAAATTGGATTATTTAATGATGAAAATCCACTTGAAATAAGCCACACAAAAGTTGTTAAATTATCACGTGAAGAACTTGATGATTTATCAAAACAGGCAATTGAAAAAGCTCAACAATTTGTGTCAAATAATTTCGAAAAAATATAATCAGGTATTTAATTATTAAAATACAACAAGTTAGAGTTTTTTTTTTCTAAACAATTATATACTTAACAAAATGATTTTTGAGGAAGATAAAATTAGAATTATTATTTAAATATTTATTTAAAGAAACAAAAAAAATATATATTTTCTAAGATTTTATTGATTATTATTTAATAACGTTTTTGATCTTTTTCAACATGATTTTTATAGAATGTTTTGAGTGCTTGCCACTGTGCTGTATGAAGAAGAATATGTTCTCGTTTACTTTTCATAAAGTCAACAGCTTCTGAAGGTGTCCAGCCATGTTTCTGCATAAATAAAATTAACGAAAATTGTTATTTTGTAATTTAAAATTTCGCTTTTTTGTTTTTTTTTAAATTTACCTTCATCAAATAACAACCGACCAATGTTGCACTTCTCGTTCTTCCAGCTTTACAATGTACATAAACAGTACCATTATTTACATTTGAAGATTTATCATTGTTACCACTAAATTTATTTATAAAATTAACTCCTTTTTGTAGTTTATCTTGACACGGTGTTTCAAAGATGTCAGTTGTTGATAGCTGAAGAAATTGCACATTATACACTGCCCAGTCCTGTAACAATAAACATAAAGAATAAAAAAATATTTATTATATATATTCTTTTGTTATTTAAATAAAAATCTATTATTATATTTTATTTTTATACTCACTTCTGATGAATTTGAAAAAAGCTTGAGCTCATAATCCTCATTCATTGATACAACAGCAGAAATATTTTCATCACTGACAAGCTTAATTAAAAATATTTTAATTATTGTTTATGAATTTTTAAATAATCAATTTAATAATTAGATAAAATTTATTATCACCTGTTTGGACATGTTTCTAAATGGTAGAGCACCAAGAATCACAGTGTCATCAATTCTATCGTACCATCTTCTTGATGATACTTTTTCCATCATCATATTGTAAAATAATGAAGGAAGAAATGTTGCTCTTGCAAACATACTTGCTAAAATAATAAATAAATATTATTACACTTTTTTAATTTATATTTTCCAAGTTGTTGATGTTGTTGTTGTGTCAAAGAATATTTTTTAAGTAATGTGAAAGTCACAAGTAACGGTTAATACTAGGTGAAATTGAGAGGTGGAAAAATGAAACTCAAAGTGGGGACATTAGAGATCTTATGAAAAATATAAGTAAGATATCTAAACTTAAATAATAAATAATATAATTTTATATGTTAAATTAATTAATCAACAAAGATTGCAGCTTGAAGATTATAATTTATTGTAAAAAATAAATTTCAATTGGTAAAAAGTGACAAATTGTTTGGTCTTAAATGATGCTTCCCAAGAAATCCAATTAAATAATTATGTTGAAAATGATAAATTAAAAATAAATGATTTATCCAATGATTTCCAAACACATGCGAAATAATAATAATTGTTTTGTTTTCAATGTAATATAAATAAACAAATTTATTAATCAATTAAAATTTACAATAAAAAAAATGATGAAAAAAGTGTAAATTTAATAATTAAAGTACATCTTCATCAAGACAAATTCTACCAAGTTCACCAGTTCTAAATATCCTTATAAAATGTTCAGCAGCATAATCAAAGTCAGGTCGTTGTATATACTGTCCATCATAATTTTTAAGTTTCTTTATTCTACCCATTTTCAATGCAACCATTGCCAATACATCAATGATATTATCATTTGGTTCCTTCAAACCAAGTTTTTCAACATACTCAAATTTACGTTGTTTATTTAACCAAAATAATAAATAATCAGCAATAATTTCTTTTCCAACAAGATGATCTTGCAATGAACCAACAAGTGCAAGTTTTAAACCAGCATAAATGTCTCTAACATACGGTGTATAAATACCAGGTGTATCGAGTAAATAAACTAATGGTTTTTCATTGATTTTAATTCTAGTTAGTACTGAACGTGTTACACCAGCAAGATTACCAACAGCAGTTGCATTGCCTTTATGTAAATAATTATTTCTTAAACGATTTATCAATGATGATTTACCAACATTTGGTGCACCAATAATCATTGTAACATATTCAATTTCAGTCATACGATTATAACGATTTGATTGTTCAATTAATTCAACAGATATTGGAAGTAATGATTTCATTCCTTGACATGTTTGATCTTTAAAATTTGTAAATATTATTTTATCATAACCCTCGGCTTTTAATTGTTTACGTATTATTGCTTCTTTTGACATATCAGCAAGATCCATTTTATTTAATACAAGTATATGAGGTTTTAAGCCACTAACTGTATGACGAAATTCTTGAAGACGACCGGTTAATGGTAATCTTGCATCATGAACTTCAATAACACAATCAATACTTTTTAATTTTTGTTGCATTTGACGTAGACCTTTTCGCATGTGACCCGGAAACCATTGGACTGTTTCTTTATGAATAACACGAAATTTATCACGAAATGTTTTTGCTACATTACCTCCTACATTTGCCATTGTTTATTATTTTTAATTACTAATAATATATAATTGATGGTTTTTTATTTATATTTTGAAGCAGTTGAGGTTGTTGGAACTTTGGAAGCACTGGATCTGATGATGATGTGATGATGAGAATTGTTGATTACTGAAAATACATATTTATTATTCAATTTTAATTGTTAAATTATTGCTGATGATTATTAGTATTGTTTAATTTTTTAATTCAACAATTTTAATATATTAAAATTATTATTGATCATAACCATTAAGAGTGTTTCTTATTTTTTTAAGTTTTTGTTGGTTTTGTTTTTATTTTTGGATTTACCAAAAATTTTAATGATTTTTAAATTTATTAGAACTTACTTGCTATTGTTTATGGAAGATAATTTTAATTAATTATTTTTATTAACAAGTTTCTATCTGAATTGATCTGAATAAGTTTTTTATTTTTTACACTATTTTTTATATCTAGATTTGGTCCAGATGGCGTACTTGCTCTATCAATTTTTTTTTTCTCAGAAAAGAAAATTCCATAAATTATTTTATGGGGTGGATGCAGGTGGATGTCAAATGTCAATATTATAAACAATAAGACTTCTCGATTATAATTTATATTGTAAACTTTAATTTATAGAGAATAGTTTGACCTTTGTTGACATTTGATATTTATCAACAAATAAGATACAAAAACAACAACAAAGTAAACAAAAATGGCGATAAAATAATAGCACTATGTTGACAATTAATTGTACCTGTTCAAAGTTTTTTCTAAAAAATTAACAACATTGAATAATCATTAATTATTGACCTTTATTTTTCAATTTTCTTTATAAATACTAAATCAACATAATCAAATATACTACATTCATTTGTACTTTGTCAAAAAATATATTTATGTAAAAAAAAAAATGCAAAGTTTTAAATTTTTTTATTATTATTAGTGCTTTTTAAATAATACATATAATTATGGAATATTATAATCACAAAAACATATCTAAGTAAAAATGAAAAAAGAAATAATAAATTTAAATATTAAAATGGTAAAAATATTTTATTTTATTTAGTTTTACCAAGTTTAATGATTCATAATTTTATTAAAAATAAACTCATGACTCAAAAAGAACATAAGACTGCATAAGACTGCATAAGACTTATCTTAAAACAAAATAAAAATATTATTTGTACGTTTTTTAACTGTATTCTTAATTTTTATTATTATTAACTTAGGTGATTATTAGCTGTTTTTTAATTTTAGTTATTTAAATTTCCAACATACTAGAAGTTGAAAGTATCAAAACGTTACAAAACTTTCAACTTTAAACTTATTCATTTACTTTTAATGTTATCACTGTATGAGTGTGCAACCTTGAGTAAATAAAAAAAATAAAAAAAATAATGAAATATATCAGCTTTCAACTTGCTGTAAAATATGGTTAATAATAATTCAGCATGTTCACCAGGTTTGATAATAAATATTTCTTGATACCCATTTAATGTGCACAATAAACTCTTAAATTTCATACTCCAGTTGCTACAATTCATGTAAATATTGTTCTCATTTTAAAAAAAAATAAAGTGTGATAACAAAGTCAGTGTGTGATTACTGATGACACACAATCACACGTTATTTCCATACTTAAAATCATCAATGTAAATTCGAAATACTCACATAATTTTACATTAAAAATTAATACAACATGAAATTCAACTTAGGCACACCAACAACACATGAGATGATAAATTCACCATCACTATTAAGCCACAATATTGATGACATTATTCAAAAATTACCTGTAACAAGTGATATTAAATTTGGATTATGGATAGTAAATGGAAAAAAATTACAAAAATTTGCTAAAATTCAATGGTATGTTGTTGTTTATGGTTTTTTGAGTCTCTTTTTTTCAGCAAGTTTAGCTTATTATACTGGAACTATCACAACTATTGAAAAAAGATTTCAAATACCATCAACAATAATATGTGAGTACATAAATTATTAATAACAATATATTCCATTGATATTTAACCTTTTTATTTATATTTTTTCTTTGTATAGCCTTTAATGTTGTTGACATTAATTTTACTATTTTATTTTAATTTTTTAGCATTTATTGGTGTCAGTAATAACATATCTCAACTCTTGGTATCATGTGTGTTATCATATTATTGTACCAATGGCAATAGACCAAGATGGATGGCAATTGGAATCTACATTGTGAGTATTTAGGTTTTTTTTTAAATATAAAAAGTCAATTAATTATCTATTCAATTGTATAATTAAACGAATGTTTCTGTTTTTTTTGATTAACAGCATTTAGTTGGATGTTTACTTGCATTATTACCTCATTTACTTTATGGTCCAGGCGATGAAGCTATTGAATTATCAAAAGAATACAGTGATTTATCATCAAACATAAAAAATATAAAATATCAAGTAATGCAAAAGTTCATTTGCCTTGATAATAATTCAACAAAATGCCATGAATTAAATGATAATACAACATCAAAAATTATATTTTTTATAGCAAAATTTTTGAGTGGTATTGGTGGATCATTATTATTTACTCTTGGTGTATCATATATTGATGACAATGTGTCTAAAATTGATGCACCAAAGTATGCAAGTATAACATATTTTATACGTTTGTTGGGACCAGGTATTGGATATTGTCTTTCGTCATTTACTTTAAAGTTTTTTATAATACCTGAATCTAAAGTACCAAGTGAAGATCCAAGGTAAAATACAAGCATAACAAATACAACAAATTACAACAACTACCAATTAATGTTATGAATTTTTGTAGATTTGTTGGAGCATGGTGGATGGGTTGGATAATTTTATCAATACTACTTTTTATATCAGCAAGTATCATGTTACTGTTTCCCAAAGAATTACCACTAACAGTAGCACGTCGTATTTTATTCAAACAAAAATACAATAATACTATTTTGAATAACAATAATACAACAAATAAATCAACATCATTTACTGATATGCTTAAAACATTTAAACGTTTATTAAAAAATAAAACATTAATGTTTAATAATGCAGCAACAATATGTTATCTGTTTGGTTTTTCATCTTATGCTATGTTTATGCCAAAATACATTGAAGTACAATATAAACAAACAGCATCAACATCGGCATTAATTACTGGAGTAATATATTTAACATTTTGTTCATCTGGTTTATTAACTGCTGGATTTATCATGAGTAAATATGAAAAAATTATAAAAGCAAGACATTTAACAACTTGGAATATAATTGTCAGTTCAACAAGTACAATATGCATGTTAATGTATATTGTTGTTGGCTGTACAGATAATGATAAACAAATTATAAATATGCATAACAACAATAATAATAATGACATGTTAAATTGTAATAAATTATGTAGTTGTGATTATGTTTCTTATAATCCAATTTGTTCAGAGGAAGGACGTACTTATGTATCAGCTTGTCATGCTGGATGTCGAAATGTAACTGTATGTATTTAATAATTATTTTTATTATTATTTATTTATAATTAATTCAATTGTTTATTTGATGTTTAGATAAATGATGATGGTTCAATCAAGTACAGTGAATGCTCTTGTGTGTTGAGTAAAAATAACAATAAAGGAACAGCTGAACCTGGATCATGTCAAGTTGATTGTTTATTAAAACTTTGTTTATTCATTTGTATATTGTCAGTTGTTAGTTTCATGGCAACTTCTGGTATGGCTACCAATTTTCTTATTTCAATAAGATCCATTGATGAGATTGATAAAACTGCAGCACTCGGATTGGGACTTACAATTACAACATTATTTGCTTTGATACCATCACCACTTGTTTTTGGATATATTATTCGTAATTATTATTTATTTTATATTGTTTTTAATCATTCAATTGTTTATCATTTTAGCTTATAATTTTTTACGTCATTATTTACAGAAATTAATTGTATATTTTCGGGTAAAACTTGTACTGGATCCAGCAATAATTGTTGGCTTTATGATACTGAAAAATTTAGATACATGTTTAATCTTACTGCAGCAGGTGAGATTTTTTCGCTGAAAAATTATTGAAATCATTATTTATTTATTAATTGGTAATTATTTTACATAGGTGCTGTAGCAATTGGTCTTTGTTTTGACATTACAACATGGCATTTAGTCAAACATGTTAAAATATTTGGTGATGAATCATCGACATGCGATTCTGAAAAAACCATTGAAGAAGAAGATAGATGATAAATAATAATAGCTGGCTTCCATCTACTTAAAAATAAACCAATTAATGCATTTATGTTTATGCATTTATTTTTAATTTAAAAACCATCAACAAATCCATGTACAAAAGCAGCATTGCATTTTTTTTTTTTGAATATTTAATATGTAAATATTTTATACTCGTTGATAAGAAAATATATATTTTATTATAAGAGTTATATAATTACAATGAAAATATTTTGTAAAAAATTATTGTTGTTAATTTGTTAATAAAAATAAATTATACATTTTAATTATTGTTAAAAATTATTACAATGATACCTTCCAATTGAGACAAATGTTGCAGTATTATGATGACTTTTCAAATATTACAAATAAATTATCATCTAAATTGAACTGTCTAAAATTTGTTTTAGTCCATTTGGATTGTTCTAATTGATCCCATTTGATTCTAATTAAATTACAGTATACATAGAAGTATTGTTAATTAGAGCAAGGTCATGATTTATATGGACAATGAGAAGTAGTACTATCAGCTGGGAGCGTGGCGGCTCCTGTAATCCGGCTACTCGGAGGCTAGTTATTGTGGAGGGTCTGAGACCAGGAGTTCCTACAGATATTGGTACCCATGTTGACTGGACGTCCGCACTAAGCTCGCCATCAATATGGGCACCCTGGAGGAGTCCGGGGTGGCCAGGTTAGCTAAGGAGGGGCGAACCGGGCCAGAGAGGAAACTCCGCAGCCAAAAGTTCCCGTGGTGTGCAGTAGTGGGATCGCGTCCCGGAGTGGGTCCATATCTGTAGCCTGGTTAATATGACTCGACCAATAACTTTTTTTTTATTTTTTTTTTCATTTTTATAATCTACATAATTTTTGCAATTTTTACAATATTTTATTATAATTTTTTTGTTTAATTTATAGACCACTAATTTGCTATTAAAAGCACTAATTTCTATAATTTTTGTATTGTTATTATTATTTTTTCTCATCCAGCTACATAAGCGCTTTGTGGATTAAACGACAAATATTGTAATCATATTATTTGTCACACGTGTTGTACATTTAACAGCTGAAATTATAAAAAACATTACAAAACCAATTTAATTTATTTTTTTGATTCAAAAAATAACAACAAATATGGGTCCTGATAATGTAAAAGCTACTGATACCAATGAGGGTAAAAAAAATGAAAGAAAATTATCAAAAAAACGTGTTATGAGTGAATCAAATATGGAGGTAATGAGGTTATTATGTTTAGAAAATATTTGAGTGAAATTAATATTATTGTTTTTAATTTAGGTTGATAATCACAATGGTATTGAGGGTAATGTCAAAGTAAATTCTCGAGTTAAACGTTCAAAAACTGTGCAAGGTGGAGAAAGCAGAAAGGTAACAAAATAATAATAACAACAACAACAACAAGCTCTATTTAAACATGGAACAAGTTTATGTTGATGATGCAAATTTGTTTATTTTTATTAGATACCAGTACCAGCACACAGAGTAACACCACTTAAAGACAATTGGGCAAAAATATTTACACCAGTTGTTGAGCATTTATTTCTTCAAATACGTTTTAATTTAAAATCAAGAAACATTGAATTACGTACTGGTCCAGAAACACCAGACATATCAAATTTACAAAAAGCTGCTGATTTTGTACGTGCATTTGTTGTTGGTTTTGAGGTTGAAGATGCACTTGCATTGTTACGTCTTGATGATTTGTTTGTTGAAACATTTCAAGTACAAGATGTGAAACCATTAAAAGGTGATCATTTATCACGTGCAATTGGACGTCTTGCTGGTAAAGGTGGACGTACTAAATTTACAATTGAAAATGTAACTAAAACACGTATTGTACTTGCCGATGCTAAAATACATATACTTGGGTCATTTCAAAATATTCAACTTGCTAGAAGAGCTATTTGTAATTTAATTCTTGGCAGTCCACCATCAAAAGTATATGGACAATTGAGAAATGTTGCTTGTCGTGTATCTGAACGTTATTAAATAAAAATATTGTAATATTATTATTAATTTTTTTTTGCTTTATCTTTATTCAACTTTTTTTTTTGTTATTTATTAAATTATAATAATATTTTATATTTATATTTACGTGGTACTTTATTTATAACTAATCTACCATCATAACTGAGTGATGCAAATGTCCATGGATCAGCTGATGACCATTCAACAGCATAAACACTGTCTTCATGTTCTTCATATTTACCAATAACACCATCATCAAGTCTAAAATATATAAATACAAAATTAAATTAAAACTTATCATTACAAAAAGAATAAAAAAAACACGTATAGTTACTAATCAACTGACTTATTTGGTGGTGTTGTTGATTCTTCAATTGTCGCTGTATCATCATCATTGACTGTTTGACAATATGGCTCGGATGAAACAGATGGAATACTACATAGTACAACTCGCGAATCACTGCTTGATGTCAACACAAGTTGATCATGAAAACGATTTATTTTAATACTCCAAACCCAATGTGAATGTTCCATTCTTGATATAATTGCTTCTGTTGGATTTCTGATATCCCAAAATTTCATATAACAATCATCACCGCATGTTGATAATATGTATTGTTTATTTGCATTGAAATCTAAATCTCTGTTTTGATTAGATAAATAATTAACTGTACAGTGAATGCAGATGTTTTTTTTTTTTTTTTTTTTATGTTATTTTACCTGATAACTTGTGAATGAGCTGATAAAATTGACCATGATTCCTCATTTGGACTTCGTAAATCCCATCCTCTAACATGATTATCATTTAATGTTACAAACTGATTACAATTATTATGTGGATTCCATTTACCAGTTGTAAATCTTGGTTGTCCTTTTGTCATTAAAGTACCAACTGTTGATGCCTAAATTAAAAAAATTCTTAAATTAATTAATACATTTTTCCCCATTAAATATACCTATTTACATGATAACTTACTTGTGGACCAGCTTCATCCAAATTCCATAGTATAAATTTATTATCAACAACTGACACAACTTTATCACCTTCAATTGGATGATAAACAATTGTTTTTAATTCATTTCCATATGGTGTTGTATCAATATCACCAAGTTTATTTAACTTTTCAATATTATTTGTATCAATATCACCATCAGATAATTTCCATAATGCTCCTTTCATAACACACGTACCTTCATCTATCAAAATAACAACACAAATATTAATAAAACAATGAATTTATTATTTTTTATGAATATATTTACCATTTAATGTACTGTATGATGTTATAAATTGACTTGGATCCATTGGTGATGCTTGTAATGACCATATTTCCCCAACATTGTGTTGATATACTTGTGTTCTTAATTTATTTGTTTCATCGTTTAATTCAACTAAATGTACTTGATTGTTATTTAATTTCATTGATTGTGTACCAACTAAAAATCTGACAATATCTGTTTCAGCATTTTGAGCTGATAATGCTCTTGTCTGAAATTCAAGACCATATATCACTGGATTATCACATTCCATTATTAATTATTTATTATAAACAACAATGTAAACAATAATAATGTTGTTTTGACATATTTCCTCCAGCTGTCAATGTTGCATGTGTGTTACAACACTTGTGTGTGTATTATATGACGTCATGATTAAATGATGTTTTGATAGACCAATTTGTATAACAACTTGTTGTCATGACAACGAAAGCAATAGTGTAAATAATTATTTTTTCTCTGTTTAAAAAATATAAACCATTTAATTTATAAAACATATTTATTTAATTATTAATCATTGTTGTTGTAAATAAATAAAAAATGAGTGTTGTTAGTGATAATAATGATCCTGATTCACATTTGATTATATTTGATTTATCAAAGAATGAGAAAAAATTAAATGATGAATTTAAAACACTACAAAGAAAACTCAAACAAAAATGGAAATTTATTGAAAATTATGATGTATTATCACAAGAATCATTGGCAAATGGTGAAGTATTAATTTTAGCTGAGCCAAAAAATAAATTTACAGAACTTGAAATGAATTCAATAAGAGGATTTTTAAATGGTGGTGGTAATGTGTTTGTTATGCTGGGTGAAGGTGGTGAAAATAAATTAAATACAAATATCAATTTTCTTCTTGAAGAATTTGGAATAATGGTTAATAATGGTAACAATAGATTTATATAATTTAATCAATTGCAACATTAAAATATGATACTTTCTGTTGAATATAGATAGTGTTGTTAGAATGAATTATAATCAAACACTTCATCCAAAGGAATGTACTATATCACAGGGTCTTTCAAATAAATCAAGATTTGTTAAAAACCGTAAAGAATTTACGTATGTATTATTGAATTTATTAATTAGTATGTTGTATTGATATTTTAATAATATTTTTTTAGGAATTTCAATTTTATTTATCCATATGGAGCAACATTGAATGTTGTTCAGCCATCATCAGTTGCATTGTCAAGTGGTACACTGGCAATACCAACAAATAGACCAATATGTGCATATTATTTATCACAAAATAGTACTGGTAAACTTGTTGTTTTGGGTTCATCAAAAATTTTAACTGATTCATACATTGACAAAGAACAGAATGACACTTTGAGAGACATGATCTTTGAATTTTTTCGTTCAAAAGAACAAATAACAAAAGATTATCATCTGGATGATGTTGATGTATGTAGATATTTTTATTCAGAAATATTATCATTTATTATTGCTTAATGACTGTTGTCATTTGATTTTTTATAGTATTCAGAGTATAATTTTGTTCCTGATATTACTCAACAAGCAGATAATCCAAAAGTTTGTACACAAGATTTGGATAACATTGATATACCTCGAGAGTATACAAAGTTATTTAAACATCATTTTTATTCAATTAACATGTCCATGATTCCAAGGTGTATCAAAGCATATCAAGATCTTGGTGTTAAACATGAACCATTGACTTTGATAACACCTCATTTCGAAACACCATTACCACCAACTCAACCCTCTGTAAGTCTTTTTTTCCATCTCATTGTACTTTTAATGATATTTTTTTTTCATTTCTTATTCTTTTCTAAGGTATTTCCACCAAGTTTTCAAGAGCTACCACCACCAGCTTTGGAACTTTTTGATCTTGATGATGCCTTCAGCTCAGATTTTCAAAAGCTATCACATCTTACTAACAAATATTTAGCAACAAAGGATTCATCAAACACATCAGAACTCGATTATTATATTCGTGAGTTTGGTGAAATTATTAGAGTTAATACTACAGGTATTCCAACAGCCAAAGAAGTTCTTAATTTTATTTTTCAAAAACTCAGTACTTATAAATCTGTACATACATAATTTAATTTATTTTTAATTTAAACAAAATATATATTAAAAAAATTATTATTATTAATAACCATTGACTTGACTACTTTATTTTTCCCATTAAAACAATATTAATTTTAATTTAATATTAATCTTGTCATTATAATTTCTTGGTAAGGTCATCATCTCCAGGTCTTTTAGGATCATCAAGAATTTATAAATCTTCTTTTTGCCAGGAAAACCATCAAAAATATTTTTCAAATAAATAAAACGTATATATTTTTCTTTGAAACATTTGAAATAATATTATCTGATAATTCTTTTGATTAACAAATCGAGAGTTTGCAATAATATTTAACATACGTATAAGATAAAAAATGAATAAATAAAGATGGAAAAAAACTCATTACGTGTTGGAAACTCTAAAATACAACGTGTCAATTAAACTAGCTGTGAAATTAGATTAGAACATTTGTGTTTTTTTTCTTGAATAAATATGTTTCTTGTAAAGAAACGTATTGTGTTTTTAATTTTTGTAATAATTATAAAAACAATAATTGGATTGAAAATAAATCGGGATGAAAATTTAGTGAATCAGTTTGATAAAGATTCAACTAACATTCTATCTGTAAATGAAATTAAAGGAAAACGATTCGATAATAATCGAGATGAAGTGAATTTGAATAAATACTTGATGTCATTGTACGATCGAAACAATAATTTTTTCATTAATAAATACAGCGATAATGATAATCGCCAAGTGCATTTGGATGAAGAAAAACATAACAATACAGCTGTAAATTCAAATACAAATAAAAATTATAATCCAATTAAGAAACCCATCAATAAAGTGCTGATGAATGATAGGAATGGTACGTAAAAATTAATTAATAAAAAGAAAATATTTATACGAAATGAATTGATGAAAAAAATCATTAAAATTAATTATTTATTTTTAGATTATTATTACAATTATGATAGACCAATAAAACCTCGGAATAGAATCGTCAAATTTAGATTTACCCAAGGCAACATATCATCAACTTTAAATTTTAATTTAATTTTAATAACTGTTTCATTAATAATGTGTTTATAAATTTATACCTAATTAATTGTAAAATTGTACCTAAATTAATTTACAATATATATTTTATATAAATTAACACGATAATAACTTTAATAAATTTTTTTATACAATAAAATTTCATAATAATTTATTTTTCTTCTAATTAGCATAGCGTTTATCAAATTTTTAAATTGTTTTCAGTTATTTTAAAATGAATAATAATTTTGCATGTATACATTTATTTGCCGATCATAGCCGAACAGTCACGTTCAGTTTTCATTTTCAGTTTTCAGTTTTC